>VZSZ01006151.1:136841-164900 GCA_013398815.1 Ibidorhyncha struthersii | reverse complement strand
CTCTCTGCCCAGGTCTGCCAAAGTGAAGGAGGCACGAGATCAGCTGCAGCGTAACCGCCGTTGTGTTTTATGGCTGTTTCTGTCTTTTACCCCTCTGGAACTTGGGTCCTAAAAATAGTGCAAGTTTGAACTGGCAGATGTTTCATTTGTCCTTTACGAGAGGACCAAAATTAGCCTCTCATTTGGCACCTAAATAAAGCAGCTTAACTGCCTTTATGCGAACTTTGCAATTACTGTCTATTGAAGTTGCAACATTTCGCTGTGTTTGATGGGGAAGGGTATTATGTAAGCAATACCGGCACCTAAAAAGCCACCAGACCTTGAAAGAGAGAGGACGAACAAGAACGAGTCCAACTGTTTTGGTTTGGGGGTTTGGTTTGGGGTGGGGTTTTTTTGACTTTTTCTGATCTGAGGCAGGTGGTTTTTTTCCTAATGAAGGTTTCATTTGAAAAAAAAAAAAAGCAGAAGTAACTTGGAAATGCTCAGAGAGCTGTCTATTGTAAAGGTAAAAAAAAAAAAAACTCTAATAAAAAGGACAGCAATGGTTTCTCTAATTTTCAGAGAAAAATCTGCACAGAATGCCTGAAGCTGGGTTAGCAGTGGGACTCCCCAGGGGCAACAGAAAGATGTTATAATCAATTACCACATCATAACACTGATGTATGATAATTACTGAGTGTTCCTCCTGAGATAGTGCAGCATTTGGCTGGGATGCGTCTCTTTCATGGTCCACTGCCTGATTAATATGCAAATAATAGGCTGATTGCATGATGAATGCAGAAAATGAGTTCGCTGATAACGTGAGCACCGAAGCGGGAAGATGATAAATTACTTTTACTGACTGTCCTACATTAAGTACCCTTTCTCAACAATTTTATCACAAATTAAGTAAAGCAGTATGGAGAGATTATGAGGATGTGTAAAATAATGTACCTTAATAGCTTTTATAATATTGTTGCATACAATGTAAATGTCATTTTGTTTCAGTACTTTAGCCAGTACTCCTCCCGAAGAGGAGCGCCTTTAGTGTAGCAGTGTCCAGGGTCACTCTTCTTCGCCTGCTTTCTTCTAAGACGAAGAACAACCCCCTGCGCTGCGGATGTTAGACAGGACTTCACTACTGGGGAAGGCGGGCGGGCGTTAGCCTCCGATCCGTCCCATGTGTGTCAATGTCCACATTGTTCCGTGGGGGAGATCTATTTAAATACCGTGCACAGTGCACATATGCATTCTGCTTCACCCTCTTGTCTGGAGCAGAGAAGAGGTTAAAATCTCGAAGGAGGATATAGAGATACCTTCACACTCAGGCTTACGGCAGAGGGGCACAACAAACAGTCATAAACATGGTAACACGTTAAAGTCAGTCTCTAATCACAAGGTCAGCAAGTCAACAAAGACACCATGAACTGCAGCAGGACCTCTAAAAGCTCTAACGCTGGTTTCCAAAAGGTATTGCGCATACGTTTATTTTGATTAGACTAAAAATATAACTATATGGGGTTGTGGCATCTTGATTGATTGCTTTCATGACATATTTGTTTTAATATTCAGAAAATCCTTAATAAAGCTTCTGCACACAAGCTGTTTTCATAATAAGGTTATTGAAAACATTTTCCAGCAGTTATTTCTAAATATTGACTTCTGACTAAGTTCTGGAAACACAGAAAAATCTGAATATTAAATAAAGATTAGCAGAGTAGAGCAATGTCTTTTAAAGCAGCCATGGTGTTGCTATTAATCACCTAATTTAAAATCTGAATTCTTTTTAGAAAGGGTTTTTTAATTGTTTGAAGGTGATATGTAAAAACATAGAAATATCATTCAGCACTCTTCAGTACAAAGACCCCACTTTTGGCCGAAGAAGCTGTGCGTGCGCAGGTGGGCGTTTGAGGAGACACTCTCTGCGTGCTTGCTGTGGTGTTTACCTCTTCCATAGACATCCACTTTTGGCTGGTGAGACTGGGAAAGGATTTGGGGCTGTTGGCCTGACCTGAGCATTGCTCTGATGTTCCCGAGTGTGTCACTACGTCCAGCTAAAAGAATTCTTGAGTTCTTTAAGTTCTTTTTTTCCCCCCCCCTTCGTTTGTTGTAAAATAGCACTTAAAATCTTGGCTGTGTAGAAATCTCGTGCTTCCCAGTGGGCTATTTCAAAAGTGTCCCTTTCTGCTTCTTATTTGGAAGTTTTATCCGGTGCGGTTGTGTCAGGGGTTGGTGTGTCTGTGCCAAAGTCTGATAGATCTCAGTACAACTTTTCATTTTAATTGATTAACTCCAGTTGTATCTTTCTGCACAAGACTCTGGACGTCCTGGATGTTCAGACTGCCCTTCGTAGTGAGCTGCGCTCCCCAGCCGAGGCCGTCCACGCCGCAGCCGACAGCTGAGTACCACAGTCCTCCCAACTCAGTAGAAGTTTGATGCTTTGAGTTTATGCAGCTTTGTCCAGCAGTTGTCCAGCTCTCTGCGACACTGCTCAGCTGTTCCTCCTCTACGAGTACCTGGCTTTGCCTCACCGCATCTGGGCGTGCCATGGTGCATCTATCGCGCAGGACCGAACTTTTCCGCTGTTGAGGCATTTCATATGGGGGGCACGGCACCCCTCGGAGACCGATAAGGCACCCGCTGATGCAGGGTGCGGGCTGGAGGGATGCATGCGAAGGGCCGCAAGGGTTCACCAGCCGCGGCGCTCCGTGATGCAGCAGCCAGAGAAGGAGCGCTGAGACCCCAACAGTGGCACTGGCGTAGTCCACGTGGCAAAGGCTTTCGAAGAGGCAGGCACAGGGAGGAAGATCTGACCCCATCAAAGCTCATGAGCTGAGCAGGACAGTGCCCCTGCCCTGGTTCCTTGCCGCATGCTGTCCAGAGTGAGCAGGCGTAGGTCACGCAGGAGCTAGACGCGCCTCCGCTTGGTTTTCAGGTTGGTTAGGTGGCTCTGGGCACAGGGTTCTTCAGTTGTGTTCCGCCAGCAGTATTTAACTCGCCAGGCTGCAGTAGGACTTTTCCTCATTAAGCTAACGCTGGGGCTGGCATAAAAGTCATCCTTTTGCTAATGGGCTTGCACTGCAAATGAGATCAGGAAAGAGATCCAGATTCCTGTTCTTAATCCCTTCCACCTGTACCGTGTTGCCGGTGTGTGGTGGTGGGCAGCTGTTCTTCAACTCTGGTTCACAGATTTGGTTCCCTGCATTACTCGGGACAGCACAGCTGTGGTTCAGCGTCAGGCAAAAATGGAGGTGAAGGATGGAGCCAGGACAGGAATGCCTTAAACTGAGATTGATGTCCGCTCTTGGCCGTGAGAAGTTACAGTCTTAACATAGGTTTGGGCACAATAGTGGGATTTCCAGGACTGTCTGAGGGATTTGTGGTTACGCATTCACTGAAAGGAGAATTGGTTGCCTGACTTCTCTTATGTGCTTTTAAATGTCCGGCTGTAAATCTCTCTTCATGAGTCTATCGCCAGCTCCCATCTTACTTGCTCTTTTCTGAACATCTGATTTCTTCAGCTCCATTCTGGTTTCTAGAATGGTTGAAAACATACTTTTTCAACACAAGTGCAAAGCTAACATAATTATTGAAAATGCAACATAAAATTGCAGCAGAACATTGTAGTCCTTTAACTATACTCAGAAGCAGTTTTTTTCAAGTACTTCTAAGACTTACCTTCATCATTCAGATAGTTTCATGTGCTCCTGTCATTTAGCATATACTCATATGCAGAATGGGGAGCTTTATTTTTAGTATTGCCCCAGTAATTTCGGAGTTAACCAGAGCTGGTTTCCTCCCCTTTCGGTACAGACATGCATACATCTGCACGCTTTCCTAAAGGGGATTTCTTTTGATCCCTCCCCCCATCCACATCAAATTTCCCTCTGAGCCAAGACCCAAAATAACATTTTCCCCAAAGTTATAACATTTGTGCAACAAACAGACAAACAAAATCTCCACAGCCGTAGTGGAAATCCTAACTATAGCAAGTGTTTGCAACTCTAACTGCACGTACCGACATACTTTGCATCATTAGATATGCACACTGTGGGGAGGTTTCTGTACTCCCTACATATAACTGTGGGAGTTTATAACTGTAGGGAGGATCATATTTTCATAAGCCACATTAATTTGCAAATTGTGAATAGGCAAGGTTCACTCAAAGTAAATCCACCAAAACCACTACCTGAGAGAAAGCGTTCAGCTTTCACGTGTATTTTCTTTTAATTAGTCAGAAGAGGGATGTATTGCAGTGCTGTTCCACAAATGCCGATCAGATTTATTACGTAGTTCAGACTTGCGCTGCACCACTGTCAGCGAGCAGAGTCGGTGTGCTTTAGAAGATCCTGCAAAGACAGCCACCGCTAAAGGTAAAATTAGATAGAAAGCTGGAGAAAAAAAAGTATCTCTGCCTGAAATTTTCAGACCCTGGGAAAGAGAGCAACGCGGTCGTCCTGAGGATGTTGCCGTTGACCAGCTGTGTGAGCAGGTTCTGATTCTCAGGACAACATACCCCGATTTTTGGTCTACAAATTGGCTGGAACGGGCAGCCTGATCATCAGGGGAAAGCAGAAACTAATCCAGTCCCAGTATGAGCCACTTTGATCTCAGGCAACCTGCCAGGTCTGTTGTTGTCCATTAACTCATCTGCACACAGAGGTAAATGCACGCCCTGAAGTAGCAAATGCTCTTTTGAGGTTGCAGAGAAATCTCCTGTCCACATCGGTCTGTTTTCATTGTCCCTCCTAATTTGCCGCAAAGGAAATGAGCGGAGGACGGGATGCTTCGTTGCCTCCCCGCCCCGCTCGCCGCAGGACGTGGGGGTTCTCTCTGTTCCTCAACGAGGAACTTGGAATTTGACTAATGTGGCATGGACCCGAAGCCTGAGCTTCGGACATTACAAGAAGTGGTGCATCAAACCGAGCGCCGGTGAAATCATGTTTGGGTTCTTGTCGGAATGTCACAGAGTACCCTGTCATTTTGTTTTAGCAACTTGTCCTTCCAAATGCGCAGTTCGCCTTATGGCATGCCAGCAGTAAAAATGTCACTTACAATAATTACTTTTTGGTGAAAATGCTTGCTGACTTCCTACCTTCAAGCTGTTTTTTACACAGTGGGGAGATAATAAGAAATGACTTTATCCTGACTGCTCAAATGAACACTAAATGGAATTTAGGTTATTATTACTGCAGATAGAGGACTGTGTATTGAAATTTAAATAGTGGATCACATAAACTACAGAGATTTGTCTCTGAAAATTATAGTGGATCTGCTTTTTCAATCCACTTTGCTCTGAAAGTTAAGGCAGCTGTTGTCTACCTGCTGTCTTTAGAATATAATATTTTTCATAATCCTTTTAGAGGCCCCTGAATACCTTCTACGTTTAGCGTGGTCTTCCTCAACTTCTCCACGTTCTGTACCTCGTTCCCCATGAGTCCTTTTGCAGCTTATTAGCTAAGCTTGTGTTAGCAACAAAGGTTGGGCTGTTTATTCTCTCCCAGCGGTTCCTGAGCTGCAAAAGTACGGAGTGCTCTTTCTAGACGGGTGAGCGTGCTGGGAGCAGAGGCGCGGAGCGTTGAGCTTGTGGTTTATGCTTGCAAATTCAGATGCTCTTGTTCAAATCTTCGCTCTGAACTTTTGATTTACAAGCGGGCATGGAGTCAGTTTGCTGCTGTGGCTGTAGGAGTTGAGGCAGGGTTGGAGCAAAAGTGGCAAACCTGCAGCTCTTAAAATGCGCGCAAGAAATTTCGCTGACGGAACCTGCCCGTGCTGGCAGGCAGCAGCGTGGTGCCTCTGGGACTGGTGAAACCGTATCCACGTCTCACCGCTGCTCCGTCATCTAGATACCTCTGTTGAGGGGGATGCGTCCGGCAGTGGTGTCAGGTCATGTAGACATCTGTGATTTTTCCGGGGAGGTTGTAGCAGGCATCACCTGCAAGTCTTTGCATCTGAGGTGTCCTGAGCTTCAGAAGGAGCATCCAGCGGAAGCGTGCTGTGGAGCTGAGCTGTACCGCTGCTTTTCTATGGAGGGCCGTCTTAGATTACTTCCTGTGGTCAGAAGAGTTCCTGTACATCATAACCACAAAAATGGTCCTTCTTGACCAGTGCCCTGCAGTTTTGCAGAATATAATTAAATGTCTCTGGCGAGTTCATGCGGCTGAGCGGGTGATCCTTGGGAGTGCCCTGGTCTGTGGGAGGGGAGCCCGGTGCCGCCTGTGGTTCGTTACATACACCCTGTAGGGATTTTGTTGGCTTACAATGGCAGGACATGGTCAGACCTCGTAGAGGAATGTGTCAGGCTGGTACTGTGTTGGGGGAAGTGTTTTCAGGTAATTTGCAGGCCACTGGTGGGATAAATGTCCAAAATGTTCTGCAGCCAGTGTTCAAGCAATTCAGGAGCCAGGAGCCAGTACTGGGGACCTGACCCCAGCATGGGGGTGGGGAATGTTGTAGTTGGAGAAGAATAAGAAAATCTAATGTTAAGTTCAGGAAAACCACGGTAGCCAACGAACTGAGACAGTTTTGTAAAATGCTCAGACAGACCCTATATGCTAAATTGTTTGCAAGTTTGTTTAGTTTCTTAACTACTAAGGGGTGGGGAGGGGAATGGGCAAGCTGTGATGATGGTTTGGGGTTTTGCAGCAGTAAGATGGTCATTCAAGCAGCAATTGTATGTTGGGAAAATAGTATTTGAAAAGAAAATGGAATAATGTCTTTTAATAATGTTGACTTTGTTTTCAGTTGTTTATGTATCTTCTTTTTAGATTACGCATCCCTCTCTAGTATTGTAGGAGGGAAAAACAAAACTTAAGAATTTCCTGACTTGAGAAGAAAGGCCGTGTGTTCTGCCAGGAGTGATGTGTTCCCAAGTACGGCTCTCTGGCCTTGGCAAACTGCATCAGATGTATTGGTCTTTATGAAGACGTATTTGCCTTCAAAGACCTGAATGCTCACCTTCACTGCATGGCCATAGCTCTCTCTTAGCTGTTTTCATCAACTGTGAAATTGCCAGTGTTGGTGTTTCAGTTGTCTTCATGTTTTAGCTATGAATGGAGGCCAGTTGCACTTGCCAAATACTTCAAATTACTGGCCCATTTATGCAGACATAGCTTCCTAGCACTTGCTTTGCATTTGATTATTATTTTCTATGCTGCATCTTTGAATGTGCTTTTAAAAATTGGTTGGAAGTGCCTGACTTCCCTATACCCCAAACATGTACATTCTGAATGAATAATACAAAATAGCATGGTAGAGCCTTTACCTTTTCGTGACTCAGTGATACTTGCGGCTTAGAAGATTTAGATCACTTATGGTATATACAGACATTTATGGTGTATTTGAATCTTTAATGATGTTTGTCAAGAATTTCTTGATCATTTGAAATGGTCATGTTAAACTGATGTGCGTTCATCACACGCCCAGGACCCGATGGACACCATCTTTCCACCAGGCTCATTTGGGGACATCCTGTTTGTTGGAGATCTTTCTCCCGTCCTCTACAAAGCAGAGGACATGGTACAGTTCTTTGGCTGCCCGAGACTTAAAAAATTCCCAGGTTCTGCAGTGTCCTCACCACTGATGATGCTCTCAATCGCTCCAGCTCTTTACTTCTAGCACCTTATTTTTGAAGCTTTTGGGCTTTTGCTTCAGGGTTTAAACTGGATACAGGCTGTTGGAAAGCAAAATGCAACACCCCTTTGGTATAGCAAAGTTTATCTGGAATTTATTAAAGTAACTTCATCAATAAATGGTGGCTGTGGGGTTTGCAGGTTGGGCATGATGGGATACCACAGCCTACTGTAATGCAGTTTTATACTCGTATTGACAAAATGATCTCTTCCTCACTAAAAACAAACGTGTAAATGTTTGGTGAGCATCACTAATGCACTTGTAAGAAACTGGATGGCTCGTAATTTAGTGCTATTCTTCAGTGAAGTCTGGGGTTAAAAAAACAGAACGCATTTTAAAGAAATAAGCTTTCAGTGTATTATTTTCATTGGAAATGTTCAATTGCTACTTTTGAAATCTTAATATGTATTTTTCAGATGTCCTGAATTTGTTTCTTTGTCCTGTGAGGAACTTGAGAGAAATGAATACAGACAAATTATTTCATAAAACATGGGAAATGGCTGTGGATTGACAGTTAAATCTGTAATAGTGAATACATTCAATTTCCCCCTTTGTTCTGTCGGCAGTCACTTGTGCTCTAAATGTCTATTTAATTTTCTAAGTAGATTAACGGGAAATGTTTGCATTATTTAATTATTGAACTGACTTTTTCAAATAATGGATATTTTCCTCAAAGATTTAGGTGTTCTTGAAAATGTTTTTCCATAAGGGAAAAATGCTAAAAATGAATGGGGAACATATTTTGAGTTATTTGTAGTATACACGCATAATGCCTCATCTGAAATCACTATACACTCGCCTTTCGTTGGGGGAGGGGGGGAGCAGTTTGTCATCTGTACTGCCTTCCAAAATTAGATTCGGATAATCCTACCTTTTGGAGTAAATAAGCAGCAGATTGGTCTTAAAAATGAAATTCAAGTAAGCTCTTGATATGTGATATAAAAAATAAATAAGCTAGTATGTGAGCAACGTAGAGCATTTCAGTGATAGATGATAATATAGATTACCTTTGTTGTTTACATAATTAGTCTGGGCAGGGAAAGGAGAGGGAGAAAGAAGCTTTAGTAAATGCTTTTGTTTAGTCCGGGGTGGTTGTTTGGTTTCTTTCATTTTGGATTTTTTCTGCACTCCCTGTGTGCGTGTGGCTTGCAGTGCACGGATGAGGAATTGTATAGGAAATTTGCAGCTGCTCTAGTTATTCAGGAAGATTTGTATAAGCTGGCACAAGGGACAAAATTAGAGGGAACTTGAACGAGTGCCGCGCAGTTTATTAGCTAGGCAGCCATAATTTTGACCTTGCTGTGGGTTAAAGGACACAGACCTGAGAAGAAATCTGTTTATCATGTGGGGAATTCGTGCCATCCCTGACAGTGTACAGTGAACAAGATGGATGATCTGCCAAATTGGTCCCTCGCATGGGTGAATCAGGGCAAATTTACAGTACAATTCCTTTGCAGCTCCTGATACAAAAATAACATTTGCTGGGTTTTATATTCAGTTGCATGATGACCTAAGGTGAACAGAGAAAAGAAATAAGATTTGTAGGATCCCTGTTACCTTAAAGATTTATATGCACCCTGCTTTCCTTTGATGTCTGCCTCTTTTGCATCTCACATAAAGCGCGAAGTAAACAGTCCAGTTGCTTGGTTTGAGAGACCAATATCTAAGTGTGTCAGGGAACCTCTCGTAAATGCAGCATCATGAAAGCTTCTGTTACCTTGAACACCACTATTCCACCGTGCACCCTGCTTCGTTTGAACCCTGCTCTTACTTATGTAGTATTTCCCTTTAGTATTTGGGATATGTTTCTGTGCTACACGTTCTGTAATGGTTTGACAGTATTCTGGATAACAAACAAACAGACTTGAAAAACAGTGGAATTTGCTATTGGCCATCGCCGTGGTAGTAACAGGACCTGATGCTGCGGAGTGAACCGCTGTCAGAGTTGCAGTGCTCAGGAAAACACAGTTCTGTTAGAGGGACGAAGTTTTTGATGTAGACCGGCCTCGTCCTTGTACAACTGAGAGTGTTGTAAGCTTCCTCTAGAGATGTTGAGTCGAAGCCACTGATGTATGAATCCGAGATCTATGCGATTAACCGTGTCAAGCAATGAGATGCGAGACAGCAAGGAGGAGGAAGTAGTCCCACAAAAATGGGAAAGAACTCTGCTCTTTGTCTTTTGAAGGGAATTGTTCTTCCAAACCACATGCTCTACATGTTGTTGCTTTAACAAATGTTTAGACTGTACCCTTAGATATCTGCATTTTCTGCATAAGCTCGGTTGGTACATTCTGTTAGAGATAAATGTGAATTTATTAGGAGAAAACAACATTTTGTACAGAACCTATTGTTGTTGGCAAATTAACAGAGTCAGAAAGCTTTCTTTTAAACAAAGTGTCACAATAACAGATTTGGGTGTCTCCTGCTCCACTAGCTATCTTTATGTTGGATTCTCAAACACGTTAATTAATGCAACATAATTACAAACTGTATTTTAATCTTGTTAAATTATTTCTGGGCAAAGAGAAGTGCAAAAATGTGATGCGAGTGATAAGAAACAAAATTAAATCAATAACACGCTCGAGATACAAAGTTGTATCGGTTGTAGAAAATCCCTCTTTGACACTACAGAATAGTGGCTGAGTTTCCTACAAGTCACAGGAGGAGGCTTAAACCAGCCTATAATGGTAGATTTAAAAGCATCCTTATACAAAATTGTTGTGGAAAGCAAAACTTTGAGATTTCCTGACCAAGGAAATTTCTTGCAAACTTACAGACTATTGCACTTCATTTTTTCCTGATTTTTATTTGTATTTGTACGTCTTGTCTTTATAAGAAAGCAGAGATGACTCAAGATAAAATTAGAAAATAATTCTGCTTTTAAAAAGAGGCTCTTTCGTAACCAAGTCATAACAAGTAGCATTTTGCATACTTAGGCATTTCTTTAAGTAGGTAGAATATAAATGAGAAGGAAAGTTAAATATCCTGCAATCAAAACATTACAATTATGCTAAAGTGGGGACTTTCTTCTTTTTTCAATTGCAGAAAGCACTCCAAAGACTTCTGCCAGTTGCAGTCCTGCTCCTGAATCTCCCATGAGTTCCAGTGAATCAGTGAAAAGCCTGACTGAATTGGTACAGCAACCCTGTCCTGCTATAGAGACAAGTAAGGATGGCAAATCCCAAGAATCTAGCGAGCCGTCTGCTTCTGAATCCCAATCTACAACACCTTTGCCACTGTCGGGCCACTCGGCACTCAGCATTCAAGAACTCGTTGCTATGTCCCCTGAGCTGGATACGTATGGCATTACAAAGAGGGTCAAAGAAGTGCTAACGGACAACAATCTTGGTAAATTGCTTTATTCTCATTTCCTGACTGAAATAAAAGTGTTCATACTTTTCTTTTTGAGCTATATTTCAGTAGACATTTACAAGAACACTTGGGTTTGATTCTGGCCTAGGATTAATCTGTTAAAAAAGATTGTTTGGTTTTTGGTTTGTTTTTTTCAAACCAGTAGAAAAAACCTTTCAGATTGTCACACTCTACTTAAAATGTCATCGTACCCTTGCTCTTCTTAAGCTCCCCTCCTGGCTCACCAGCCAGATACTGCTCCCGCCTCCCTCAACACAGTCCAGCAGGCTGTCAAGAAGACCAAAACCCCAAAGCCAGTGAGATCTCTCCTGGAGAAATGCTGTTTTCCCCATGCTTACAGAGTCAGGGCCCCAGCATTTTAGGCATAGGTGAAGCAGAGTTGTCAGCATGATTGGAGAGGGAGGCGCATCACAAGCAAAAGCATAGCACGCCTGTAGAGCTAGGAGGGTGAATTCAGGCTCAGCTGAGGTTTGGATGAGCCTGTAGATAAGTGTATGGGGCCATTCGGTTATTTTGCTTAGAGATGTGCAAAGCTAAGGCTGCTTTTGCTGACAGATGAGGTTTTGAGTGTCAAATTAAGTGTAATGTTGACATGGCTATATATTTGGAATAGTCAAAGGGAATAACATGATCTGAGTATGGGAAATCCACGCTTAATACTGCCACTATGCCTCTAAGTCACTCAAGTCACTCAGTCATTCTTCATGTGAGTTTAACACTTGGTTCCCTCACACGGCATTGGGAAACCTTTAGGAGTCCTTTGAAGTCTCTAGCGGGAAGGCAGTAAGGCTGCCCCAGTGTTACCTGCACATGCTTCTGGGGCTTAGCATGGGAGTCATCTTGCCTGCATTTAGGTGTTCAGAACAGACATCATTGGGATGAATCACACTCCAGAAGTACCACTTTCTCTCCATTCACTACAAATGGGACCAAAAAGATAAGTTTAGATTTAGACTGCTGATGGTACTTAAGTGAGGAGAATTCCATCCATATCATCTGAACATTATGACCATATAAGTAAAAACTCCTTTATTTTAGTATGTAAGGAAGCCTTTTTTTGGATAGACACAGAATAACGTGTTATTATCTTACATTATTTTTTTTAAAGGGGAAAAATACTGGGATGGGGGAGATTGCAAGTTCTTATTTAACATAGTCTGGGGAAAAAAGAAAATGGCCTCGATCGTGGACATACCCTGCATGAGATTGTGTTCCACTGAACTGGGCAGAATGACTTGCTCATGCACGTTGGCATGGGCAGATTGTGGTTGCTTGTTCAGTGGAGATAATGTAGAGATAAAGCCACAAGTCACGGTAGGGGTTTGCAGGTCCAAGCCCCTAGTTTTTGGGCAAAATACTGTTGAGTGCTGTACCTGCTCTGGGCTTCCAGAGAGGTTTGAAAAAGTATTTTTGTTTACATTTGCTTTGATGCCATTTTTACTTAGTCTTTTTTATTTCCCATGATTTTTGTTTTCCTACAGTGTGGCTGACAAGCCTAAAAAGCAGCAGAAGAGCCAGGAAATGTGCCCCAAACTCTGCATTAGGTGTGGAACCAGTTTCAATGTCTCTTTTTGCGCCCTCAGTGTGCTAGTGCACCAGATTGACTCGGTGCACAGGTTTCTGTGTCTTAGGCCACTGGGCCTTGTGAACCTGTCTTAGGCAACTGGTGGTGGCTCAGTTGTTCCGGTATCATCAGCCAGTAAAGACCACGGTTGTGCAAAACCATTCCAGATGTGTTTGGCGGGTCTCTCCTCCCATGCCTTTTAGCATTTGTTCAGCAGTCACCATTTTAGCAGATGATGCCGGCAGCATTAACACTGAGATGTTGCGAGTATTCCTAGTCCCAAATATCATAGTATTATCAGTGATTCCCTGTTGGGCAACATATAACTTAAATACAGAGGGAAGCAAACGCAGTGAGCTATTGAAAGATTGCAGTGGTGGGGATTTTGCAGAAAGGACCAGGACTAAGCATGAAACCAGCATAATTTACGGAAAGTTTTGTCCATGAGGAGCTACATCAGTGGGAACAGGTGTGAAGGATATTGGGGGAAAAGATGGGGAGAATTAGCAGGAGTATTAAGAAACCTGTGCTTAAAAATATACCAGTTATTAATAGCTCTCTGATGAAGATGGAGCGCGATACACCTTCTACCTCCTGAGAATGATTTCTAACACATTCCCCGTTAGCCTGGGAGTCTTTTAGGTGTTTTGTCCTGTCCTGCCACATCCTGGGATAAAATAAATGACACAAACATCTTTAGCTTTGTCCTTAACACCTAGCGAACATAATGTTACCTCCTTCTACATTTGCATTTTTAATTTTTAGGCTGTTGTTTGAAGTTCATTTCCTTCGGCAGCATTGTTAGTACCTGCTCTGGGCTGCTTGTTTCTGACCTTCTTGCTGATTTGTGCCAGTATTCTTGTTTGTGTGGCCACACAACAAACCGGACCAGCTGGTCTGAGTCAAAAGTGTCCATTTTATTCTTGGTAGGTTGGTTTGACTCGGTTCAGTTCCCTGCTCCGTTTTACTGTGCAGCCACATGGGCAGTTGCAGTGGCCACACTGGCACTGCACAGCGGCTGTTGGAGCTCTCGGGGCTGCTGGAAGAAGGGCTCACCGCACTGCAGCTCGAGCACAGCCTGGGGTTAGAAACCGTGGAAAATGTTAAAGGAAAGTTATTTACAAAGGCAAATTAAAAGATCTTTAAAGTAGCTGTCTTATCTTGCAAGTAGCTGGCAGGTTTAAAGGTAAATGGGTAAGGGCCTTACTGATGTTTTTAAATACAAAGACAAACAGGGAGTAGGTTAACTCTGCAATATGCATGATCTAAAATTGGCTCTGAATGACTTTTTGTGTGTGATTTTCCTGATATTGAGCGTAGTTGAAAATCACTTATTACTTAGGAACTTAAGCGAATTGTGAATTTATGTTTCTGTTCAGTCTGTAAGAACCATTTTCAGGGTTAGTTTTAGAGCTTATTAGCAGACTGTCATGTTTGCCCTGTCCTCGTTTCCCCTTTCTGCCTTTCGTTAGCTTGGCTTCTTCCTCCAAAAGCTTTGCAGACCCACCTGCATCATGCATCTGAATGGGATGTTCTGCAGCTGCTAACTGGTCCCACATTCCCTCCTCTCCCCATACAGGAAAAAAAAAAGGGCCAGGCCAAAGGTTTGGGGCTGTTTTTAAAGAGGAGGAGGAGATTCATGGAATTAAGCACACAGGAGGGGTTTACGGAGTAGATATTTTCCACAATCTGTTTGTGACAGGATCAGATGAGGCTGCAAAGGCAAGAGCTGATGGTGCTTTTGCAAGCGCAGGCATGTCCTGCAGAGCTGTGGGAGCACAAGCCCCCACGCATCTGCATCGTCCCTTAGGGATCCGTTTGTTGCCACTGGCTAAGGCTGCTGGCATTGCTGGGAAGTGAAGGAAAAGTGTTCTGCTTTGTGCTAGGGAGGGCATTCAAAAGCTACGGATTAGACATGAGACCCTGAGGCCTGAACTCGGTCTGTATGGAAAGATCTTTGGGTTACCTTGAAAATACGCGATAGCTGCTTCTATCAGAAATCACCGGCGATGACTCAGAGGACTTCAGGCTCTGTCTCGTAATGGAAGCTGTTGCATATCAAGGCAGTTTAGCTTGGGAGGAACACTGAAGGCAGTTGAGCTTGGGAGGAACACTGAAGTGAAGGGTTTTAGAAAACCAACTGTATGGTTGGGTTTGAGCTGCACAGACATTTTCCACAGTTCTTGCTAAGTTGGATCGTAGCCATGTAAAACTAGTGTTACTCATGCACACAAATGCTGTGCGTGCAAAAGCATATGTGGGTTTTACCCTGCTAGACAACAGCATTTTGGAAGAGAACTAAAATTAAGCATTCTTAACTAGAACTACTGTAGAGGCTGTAAAAAACCTGGAAAAGCTGTTATGTTGTAAAATGTGGTTATCTGCAGTTGGTAAAACACAGTTAGAACACCATAGATATTATAACACAGAAAATATGCACACGTGTCTGCGAGGACACTTACATGACCATTGCTGAATGGGGGGTTGCATTGGTCTTGGTTCATTGATTGCTTGAAATGTTTGGATTGCCCTGTTAGAACAAAGCTGTTGCGCTGCCCTCCTGCATAAGAGCTAAGTAGCCTCACTGCTGTCACTAGCTGCCTGCTTAGCTAAAAGTTCAGTTTATTTTTCATTTCATTGATTTTATTTTTTGCACACCGTTTCACTGTCAGGTCCCGGTCCCCCAAGGTGTTGAGCTCCCCTCTCTGCCACAGTCAGATCATAAGGACTAAACTAAAGCTCAAAATTTACACTTGGGCGGGGGGAGAGCTTTTATTATTCTAAATGTTTCTTTTTGGGTTTTCAAGCAATTCTAAAGTAAGAATAATTGACTAATGATCTCGTAGACATGTTCTGTCTTTTTAGTTAGCCTTGTCTCTTAGCTGAATGAATTCATGCGATTTTCAATTTCGTATTAGGTCAGCGTTTGTTTGGGGAGACAATCCTAGGGCTAACACAAGGCTCTGTCTCAGACCTTCTGGCTCGCCCGAAGCCCTGGCACAAGCTGAGTTTGAAGGGACGGGAACCCTTTGTCCGCATGCAGCTGTGGCTGAACGATCCCAACAACGTGGAGAAGCTGATGGATATGAAACGAATGGAGAAAAAAGGTAACTTGTAGCACACTGCTGACTCATGTTTTCCGTTATTTCAGAGATGACCGTGTCTTTTATAATTCTCCATAAATAGTATAGAGGCAGCATTGATCCAGTATTATGAAGGTTATGCAAAAGGACTTCATGACAGCTTTTTCATAGCTTTATTTGGTGCTAGCTCAAGCAGATACTTTAAAAAAAAAAAAAAACAAACAAAAAACCAACCCCAAACAGTGAATATTCACCAGCTGTCGTGAAATCATTGCAATATTCTCCTATAGATTAATTACTGAGGCCCTGGAGTATCACTGATAACTTGCCTTACCAAATGAGAAATGTGAGTTTGGGAGCTGGCTCTGGGTTATTAGTTAATAGTGCTGCAGCTGGTCACAGATGTTGGGCTGGAAGAACTGTGCATTGATTCCTGAGAGAGCTTCTTGCCAGTCCTGCACTGATGGTCACTGAGAGGAAAGAAAAATGCAGCCTTTATGAAAGGGTATTTGAGAATAATTAAATTTGTAGCCTTTATAGAGATGGGGGAAGGTGATTGTGTTAATACCTGCTCACATAAAATAGCTAGGTCATGAGTATGTACCTGTGAGAGACCTAAGTTGTTATTGGGTGTCTTAGTAGGGAGTATATCCTGAAAATTTTTCCTACTGTCTAAATTCCTTACTAAAATACAGTGGTTACTCAGAGCCCTGATTTTAGTATGTTCATGTGATTTTACAAGACAGAGTCATAGGCTGCCATTATCAGCAGTTAACTAATTAATGATATATACATCTCTCGAGCTATCCCTTAATGATATTAGTACAGACAGCATTAATTGTGCGCACTGAAAGCGCTGCTGTTGACTGATGTCCTGAAAGCATTAACACATTTGATCAAGAACTTTGTGATTATATTAAAAATTGCAGTGAGGGAGCTTCTGGGAAAATTCGAGTCTTGCATGCTTCTAAGAAGAAATTCAAATCCTTGTCATAGTAACCAGTATGATATAATGCAGTGCAGTATCTTATCGCAAATTGTGTGTCATCTTCCACGGGGAGTAAAATCCACTTGGGTTTCCCACTTACAACTGTAAACCAAAGGGAGCCATGATGGTTTTTGCTGTATTAGAAATATGGCAGAAATAAAATTGTCAACTAGCTGGATTTTTATAGCCTCAAAGAGAATATCGCCCATAATGCAGAAAAATAAAATAAAAATAATTTAAAAGTAGTACTGACAATATCCTTTCAAAACTATTTTCTAAACTGGATTCTTATCAAATACTGTGCAATACATATGCTGTATAGATGGCACCTGAATAGAGATAAGGCTATAAATCATTTGAGACTCCATACTGAGCTCCTGAACTGTGTAAGTGCTGTCCTCAAAGCAGAGCACTCTAAAGTGAATTCAACCCTGTATTTTCTGCAGAATCCTTTCATGCAGGTAAGGATCCTGTGATTTAACCTTTTAAATTGCTCTAGAGCCACATTAAGAATTTAATTTTCCCTTCAGCTAATGTCAGTTAAGGAACAATGCAACTGTATCTGCTACCAGTGAAACATTATTATCAATTATTTCTCTGCCACATTTTATTAGGGGAGTAAATTAATAATTATGATAAAGGTGAGCTGCATATATCTTTTTTTCTGTTCCGCCAGTCTGAAGTTTGTGCTATAAATGTCCATTTTAAGAGCTTCTGAAAATTTGCAATGTACATTAACTAACCTCTTTGGAGGAAGCCGGGGGTTCGCGCTCACTAGGCTGAGACACTCTGCACCACCTTTCCTGCCTTGGACGAGTTCATTCCTCTTTTTTATAACCTCCTCGTGTGTGTGCTGCTGGTAACGTCACACTCCTCACTGAACAGTACTGAAGCCTGCTGTCAGGAGAAAATTTAATTCCCTTTATTTCCCTATTATTTCACTTTTTAATAATCTTGTTCAATACCGCATAAGATAAAAATGATATTAAAAGGGGCTCTGTTTTACCTCAGTGGGCAGCCGCTAGTTCTGCAGTGGTGTCTGCTGCATCTATAGCTGAGCACGTGCTGGGGAGTCTTCCCAGAGGGACACGGTGCTGCTGGGCTGGCAACAGCAGGGGAAAGAGAGGTGGTAAAACTCAGGGGATAGAGCTGACCTTGACAAGTTGGTCACTGACCCAGATCCAGAGCTTTGGCTAATTTACATTTGGGGTGGGGTTTTTTCGTAGGTCTCCAGAGAAGTGGAGATGGATCGCAGGCAAAAATCAAACTTCTCCAAAAATCAAGTGCCTTTGCGACTTGGATTCCAGTTTGAGCCTTTCTGTCACTGCAAATGTGCTGAATGATCTCCTTATGTTGTCTACACACAGCACAGATGTTTAAAATAAGAACTAAAAAGGAAAAGCTTTTATAAACGTCATCTAAAGTTTCCAGAGAGCACCGTTAAAGCCTAAAGCTTAGGTGCTAGTTTGGCACATGGCGAAGTGCCAGGATTGTGCCTTTGGCCCAATGGAAATTCATTCTGATAATATGTTGTCGTCCAGAAAAACAATTGGTTATGACAGAACAGTGGGACATCCCTTTTATTTTTCTGTTAAGGAAATATTTGCATTTATATAATTTGTTCCATTCACATGAAGGAGACCCAAAGAAGCGATTCCAACTTTTGTGATCCCAGTGTGAGGTTACAAAAGCAGAGGTAGGCATAGGGCATGAAATTTTTCCCAAGCTGTCGCAGCTCCGTGCTATCCTTAGGAGTCTAAAGATGGGAGCTCGGACCTGCCAGAAGTGCCATCCTTTGGAGAGCAGAGAAAGCAGAGATTCAGAGCGTCCTGATGCATGGGTGTCTCATGTTGACTCAGTCGCCTGACCAAATTCCAGAAGCTCCGGTTAGAGATAGCCTAAACACCTTTTACATCTTCCATGCGAGGTTCTGTTTTGTCTCATGGCCTCCTTTAAGCCGCTGCACGTCGCTGAAGTGATAGATGCTGTCTTTCAGCCCTATTGGTTGTGCTATCAAAGGAGACAAGGGAACCGTTCATAGAGTTTGCATGTCAATGCAAGTTTGAAATAACACCTAGGAGTCTTTGAGATTAAAGACCTTATATAAACATGAGATTATATTGCTGGAATGATTAATTCCATGGTTGAAAGTTGTAACAGTTGTGTGAAGGCTGCAAAAATAAGGCCAATAAGTCACCTTGAAATAATGCATTTATCTGTGGTCGCTTTGCAGTTCTGCATCTGGTTGCAACAACTTAAATAGGTGATATTTTTAATGAAGTTTATTTAAATTAAAAAAAAAAACTTCGCTTTTTATGGTTACTTCAAACCCGTGCAGGACTGTATCATGGCAGAGTGATGGATCATGAGCAACTCACATTCTGTTCCATATCAGTGATCTTACACAGTAGGCAATCCACAGGTAATCTGTCATATTCAGGAAAAACAAAATGAGGGCCATGCAGATACCCTCAGAGGTTACAGAGCGTGTTCAAAATTCACTTTGGCGATAGTGAGACACAGTGTAAAAAGGTCCCCCTGGACGTACCAGCATGTAGAGGACAGGATGCTGAAACCCACTGGAGATTGAAAACCTCTCCTGTCCTGTAGGGAGCTCTGCCAGAAAAAGTTGGCTCGTGTGAGAAGGGCTTTGAACATTTCAGTTTATTTGATTGCATTGAATTTCTATTTCTTGGGCACTCTCAGCCTAAACGCAGAGCTGTGGGGAGAGAGAAATGTATTTTTCAAAGAATTTGGTTGCCCACCGGTGTGACGTGCCTCACATTGGTCCCTGGCTCTGATCGGAGCTCCTGGCTGTTGGAGATTTAGTGCCTGCTAGATTGATGTCAGGCTGGTGTAACCTGGAATTTAATAGCCAAGGTTATCGAATTGCAGCTCTTGAATACCTAAACTCTTAAATATCTAGAAGGTATTTAACAGACCATTAAATATTTTATTGACAAGATTCATCTATATTTGCCATTTTCAGCCCCTTCATTAGCAATGCTTGTGCATGACACTGCCAGGTGCAGTAAATCCCACCTCTCTTTGCCCGGTGTAAATCAATCAAGTCAGTGACAGCGTTTGCTGGGACTCTTTCCTTGCAGAACTTGCCAGGATAATTCAGTCCCCACTGGGGAGGAGAGTCAGCAGTGGTATCACAGGCTTCTGCCATCAGCCTCACCGAGCTCCATCAGTGCAGCAAAAGCTTTCTTAAAAGTATGTGCATTTTCGAAAGAGCCTTGCGTAGGGGAGGAGGATGCTGTGGGCTGTTTCTCTTTCATAACCTGTCAGCGCCATAGCGAAGATCTGTAGGAAAAAGCACCAACCTCCTGACGGATTATTCAGCCCATTGCTGGGATCTCCGGGCTCCGGGCGCCATCGTGTGTTGGAGACGTGGCTGTGGCTGCCATCAGCTTCCACAGTCACATTTTTAATTCAGAGAGCTTAAGTGTTAGAGAGATCTTAGTGTACACCTTAAGTGTTTAACAACCAAAGCCACTTAAGTTGAAATGAAGTGCAGCTGTCCTAATCAGGTGCTTATGTGGAAGTTCGCCACTCTTGAAAGAGTGAATTTGAAATAAGTTGTGTTAACTGAACCCTGTTATTCACGTACCATATTCACTGAAGAAGCAGAAAACTCTGGCAGGTTTCCAGTCAATTTACCCTCTTTTCTTTCCCTTCTTTCTTCTTTTTGTGCCTTTTGCATCCTCCCCACATTTGCTCTCCTCTGATCTCTGATGATGCCCCTTCCTTTCTGTTCTCTCCAAACAGCCCATCCATGCATCTGCAGCCTGTCATCTTCGCATGTATTCCACAGCTCGTATACTCATTGATTTTTGCATTTGTATTCAGCTGGGGCTGATCTGATGCACTTCTCTTTCAGCCTACATGAAACGGCGACACAGCTCTGTTAGCGACAGTCAGTCTTGTGAGTCCTCATCCGCTGGAATAGACTACAGCCAGGGAGCCAGCCCGCAGCCGCAGCACCAGCTGAAGAAACCCCGGGTGGTGCTGGCACCAGAAGAGAAGGAAGCTCTGAAACGAGCCTACCAGCAAAAGCCATACCCATCACCAAAAACCATTGAGGAACTCGCTACGCAGCTCAACTTGAAAACCAGCACCGTGATCAACTGGTTCCACAATTACAGGTATGAGATCTCCCGGGAGCCCTGCTCGTAAAGGATTTATTTTATTTGCTTTGGCAGGGTGCTGCTCTGCTCCAGCAGACTGTGTCTGCTTCTGCTAGCATTGAGCGCTTGTACAAAATGAACGGTTTCGACAGCAGGGAGGTTCTAACTAACAGTAATGCTAATGCTTCAGACTAATTTTAAGTCATCCCTGAGGAACAGCAATATTCACATATTGATGTAAGTAGTGCTTTTAAAAAGAAACTCTTGCTTTTGGGGTGGGTGTGGATTTAGAGATGTCCACTATTGAATATTTATAAATCCCGTTACAGTAAGCAAGATTTGTCTTTTTTACTTGCATATGCACGCTCACACAGACATACACTCGCACATATATACACGCATACAGGTGTGTGTTGGCTATGTTATGCCTGGGTCACTTGGTGAGGGGTGCTTGGAAGTGTCCTCTACTGGATGGCAGCAGAATTGCACTGCTCTCATCATACAATTCTCCTGTGTAAGAGCAAAAAGAGGACTTTCTTTTAGGTCTTGAGTCACTGAGGTCTGAAAATAGGCATAGCGTGTGCTGTGCTTCTGGGAAGCTCTGCAGTCATGAAGGACAGAGAAACGATAACCCTGAAGTCAGATGTGGCCTCAGATTTATTTCATTGTTATGATAAAATCATTGAGTCCCACTGAAATGAAATAAGATGTTGGTCTGTTTACTTCCTTTCTCATATGAGAAGGAACCTTCTCCGCATTTGAACCATTGAAGTAGGTTTTGGCCTAGAGACACTGATAAAAAGAAACAATGCTGGAATGGCATATAAGAATTATAAGGATTTGGATAAACGTATTATCAACTGTGCTTGGGATTGGGAATCTTAATTAGTGCAGCAGGCTTTTCTCCAAGAAATTTGTGCTAATGAATATTGAACAGGTACAGTTAAGATACCAGAATTAGTATTGTTCTGCTCCTTCACTCGGAGCCAGTAATGTTCCTAATTAGTCCAGATTGCTAAACTTGTTTGTTTTTAGAAACTGCTAACATTTAAAGGGTATTTTCCACTTTGGCCCTTCTCAGCTCTTAAGAGGCATGTTGCTGAAGCAGAAGCAGCACAGTTTAATGAGATATCTCAGAAATATTATGCACAATAGCTAAATAATGTTTATAGTAAACGATGTAAAATTTAAAAATTATAACCAACGAGTAATCATATTTACCCTGAATTTCATTGACTTGAATTCGCTACAGATGCAGCCTCTTTCACTGCTCAGAGTTCTCCAAATGCAGGCCTCTCTTCCAATTCCCACTTCTAGGCAATTATACACAAGTTGGAGGAATGCCTATGAAAATA
The DNA here is from genome assembly GCA_013398815.1 of Ibidorhyncha struthersii. Classification (NCBI taxonomy): domain Eukaryota; kingdom Metazoa; phylum Chordata; class Aves; order Charadriiformes; family Charadriidae; genus Ibidorhyncha; species Ibidorhyncha struthersii. The sequence continues at coordinate 142,794 of VZSZ01006151.1, read as the reverse complement.
TGTTCCCTTCGGCCTGACAGCAAAATGTGCTGTTCTCACTTACGCAGACGAGTGCAGGAGCACTGGTGGCATGTGTCATCTTCCTCATTATCATGAGATCTCCTGTTTAGGCGTGCTGTGAGAAAGTGTGACAAGTCATGATTGATCAGCGTGTTTAGCCACACCGAGCTATACATTAATGTAGACTAGGTGCTGACAGTTGTATACAAAATAAAAACTGTATAAACAAGGTGCTATAGGCTAGTGGGTAGCACAAGCCTCACAGCACTGAGCGATCTGGACCTGCTCCCAGATGTGCTGCTGAGTCTCTGGGACTTTAAAAAGACGTTTCAAGCCTGTTTGGAGCCCTGGGTGCTCTGAGTGGTTGCCACCACTGAAAAATCAAAACACGTGCCTGTCCTTTTCCTCTGTACAGTAATTTTCTTAGCTTTCATGCATGAAGTACTCTTAAATCACTTGCAGGACATCGCAGAAGAGGTACAAGTTACAGGCTTTGCTAGGGGAACAGGGTCTGACTGTTCTGCAACTCGTGTATTATAAGAAATGGGTCATCTTTCCCCTCTTCATCTTCTCCAGGCCTCGTTTAACTTTATTTGTCTCTTTTATACTCTCCCTCAGCCATTTCTTTTCCAAACTGAAGACTCTTCCTACAAAAGCAGTTCCACATCTCAGACCATCTAGTTATTCTTTAATATAAATTTTTCTTTAAAGTAACTTCAGGTAAGGCAGGGTACAGATTTGGACAAGTTTGTCTTCCTGTCTCTTGGGAATCCTGTTGCAGTGATGCTTTTCCTTCGGGATTCAGCCTAAACCTCACTTTCCAAAGGTGGTTGCTACAGCAGAATCTACCTTTATATCCACCAGATGGAAAGTCAGCACTGGCATTTATTTTCTGCAGCAAAAGAAACTAAAAAAAAAAATCCTCAGCAGGCAAAGAAATAATTCACTTGGGAATATAAATAGGTATAAAGGATTTTGACATATCTGCAAACTTCTCCAAGTCTATGGCTTTGCATCCATACCAATAACATAGCTGTCAGAACATAAAAATACACCTTCCTTTGCATTAGTGAAGCACATACAGGACAGAGGGTTTGAGGCTCTATTGTCTTAAGAATGGTACAAAAGAATAGGAGGCAGGGATTTCTATCCCACTTCACATGTGGAAACTGGCACATAAACTCATTCAGGTCACAGAGATGATACTACAGAAGCATCAGGAATTAAACCAAACTTTCTTGAATTGTAATCTAGCACTCTTGGATCCTGAATTTCATTGCTCTTACGCTGGGCGTATTTTTCAATGAACTGTAACACGGTGCTTGTTTAGATATTGTGTGAAGACTTGTGCAGGAAACTTCAACGTATACCCCAGGAGATCTCTGATATTTTGAGTTATGCTGGTTAATGCCAACGGGATGTGTTGATATCGAGGCCAACACCTTCCACTGAGAGGAACACTCTCTGGAATTTCTTAGCTGCTGTCACCAGTTCTTCTTCACCATAGGGATTTAATTACTATGTTAATCGGCAGACAGACTAGATTCCAGAAGCAATATATTGGGTGTGAATTCCAGGGATTTCCACAGACATCAAACCTGTATTCTGTAGGGCTGTGGTCAGATACTCGGTGAGCATGTCATCATTCAGTATCTTGCTGGAGCTGAGGTATTTTAAATGCCACACAGGCACAAAGCTCTTACCCATTTCCTCTCCTGACCTGGGGAATGTTACAGAAGCAGCATGTTCTGGATCAATGTCCATGCAGGGAGATTATAGGCATAAAAAGAGCCTGAGAATCGATGTTGCAGGATGCATGCAATTAATAGTAATAGAAAATTAATGTTAGTACCCGTGGTCTTCTGTTAGGTGAATAATATTCTCCTAGGGAAAATTACAGACCCCCTAAATCCTTCAAAAGTGTACAGTCAGCAAATACTGATGAAATACTCTGTTGCATTTCAAGTAAGTCAATAATATCATTAGCTTCAAAAGCAGTATTCAGATGGCGTTCTGCATTTATCCTGTGTTTTTTCCATTGCGTGCTGTCTTCCGTAGCACATTTGGGGAAAAATGAAAAATTCATACAGCCATCAGCATGGGGCCATCATTTCACTTGTGGTTTGCAAGACCCTTAGCAGTTGTCCCTGGCTAAAACCAAAAGTATTATCTTCACTCTGAAAGCTAAAGTTTTGCTAAACTCTCCCTGTGTCTGTAGTCCCTGACCGCAGGTCACTGAGGCTCCCTCTCGGTTGCAAATTAGGACCTGAATGGTGGTCGTAACCTCTCCTACTGACAAAGCAGTACAGAGAAACACTTAACCTAGACCCTGAGAGTTTTTCATAAACTTTTCTGTACTTGTGAGGATATTGGGCGCTGCTAAACAGAGAAGGAAGAGGGAGGAAGGACCAAGATAAAAGGTAGTGTGTTTGGGGTATTATTGCACGCTTCAAGTACTAGGAGGTGCAATTTTAACCACACACGGAGTGCATTAATTCCCTTGAAATGCACTGCTTGCCTTGTCACTGTTCCTGTTCTGAAATCGATTTTTTAAATAAAAAATGAGGCTGAAGTCAGACTAGTTCATAGACTGACAACCTGTCAAAAGGCTGTGCTTCCCCAGAGCGGTTTCAGAACAACAGACTTTGTTTCATCTTCCTTTCTCCTTGGTGTCCAGGAGAACACTAAGGGGGTTGTCCAGATTTTTTTCCTGGTTTGTATTTTGTTTAGGCAAATTGTGGCTCTTTTCTAGTAGAAATCTGAGTGGTCTTGTATTTACAAGCCGTTTTCTTCTGGATCTACTGGAAATGTATGCATACTTTTGACACCATCCCTTTTCTGGTCCAGCGTATCGTAAAGTTTCACCTCCCTGATGACAGACTTTCTGTGGGGATGGGAGGCTGCAGAGCCTTTCGTCTCTGACCCTTAAATCATGTCCAGTGCTGTAAAAATTGAGCATACATTTATGAATGTTACTTCATTTAAACTTGCAAAAAAAGGGAAAGTGATCTGTCATTGGCTTTCACCAATGATCGTCTGCGTAAGGTTAATATTTTTGTGTTACTCCATAACGCCTGCTGTGGTTACTAGAAGGGGCAGTCATCAATGTCAGATTTACAATAAATACGCAAAATCCTGGTTGAAGTCAGAGGGCTCAGTCTCGACCCTGAGCACTGCAGAAGTTACCAGAAGTGGCTTAGCTGCTCAAAACCCCGGCTGCGGCTGCCTGCCCCCCGCCAGGCTGTGGGGGAGCCCCGGGGCGGTCGGGGCTCTGCAGCCCCCATCCCTTCTAGCACAGCAGGCTCGGCAGCGGGGAAGATGAAATAAAGAGCATCTTGACAATATTTCGTGTTCTTCTGAATGCCTTTTCAGTCAGTCCTTTGGGTTTGGGGGGGTGAGGGTGTGACCCAGCTCGGTGCGGCTGTCCCGTAGCCCAGGCAAAATGGCGTCTTATGACAGGGGTGTGGTATAGCCAGGCGGCTGCGAGGGACCCCGCAGACTCACCATCCCTCTCCCTTGTCTCCTAGGTCTCGCATCCGCCGGGAGCTGTTCATCGAGGAGATCCAAGCCGGGAGCCAGAGCCAGGCTGGGTCGAGCGACTCTCCTTCCGCCAGAAGCAGCAGGGCCGCTCACAGCTCCGAGGGAGACAGCTGCGATGGCGTGGACGCAGAAGGCCCACCTGAAGGAAAGCCGAGTGGCCCGGAGGCGGATGAGTACAGCAATGCAACCACAAAGTCTCAGGGAGGGCCAGCGGAGTCGGCTTTCGAAGCGGGGGAAGAGGCACTGCAAGGCGCCAGGTCTTCGGAGAAAGCGGAGCCGTTCCAGGCGGAGAGCCTGGAGGACACCGACGACGAGGGCAGGCTCAGAGCACCGCGCCAGAGCTCTCCGCCGGCATCGCAGCGCCCGGGAGAAGCTCTGGAGACACTGCCAAACTCTGCCACGGAAGGGGATGCCTCTACCTCAGCTGCCTCCACCTCAGTCCTTACAGGGGAGAGCTCCTACAAGTCAAAAGAAAGTTCAGAGAAAATCTCCAGTGTGCCAAGTACGAGCTCGACGCCGGCCGCAGGCTCGCAGAAAGCCAACTCTCTCCAGAGCTTGTTCGGCTTCTCCGAGGCGGCGAGCTCCAGGAACACGCGAGACAGCTCCTTGAGGAAAAAGAAAGCGGCAAACTTGAACAACATCATCCACCGCTTGGAGAAGGCCGCGAGTCGGGAAGAGGCCGTCGAGTGGGAGTTTTGAGATTAAACTCGCCCAACTCTGGAGAGCTGGGAAGTGAAACTGGACCTCTACTGGTTTTATTGTGTTGCGCACTTAACCGCCCTGCGGGCCACAGGGCAAAAACGCCATAGGCCAAGGTGCATATAGAAAACAAAAAGGAGCGTTAAGCCCGATTTATGTTTGTGTTTTCGAGGAAGAAAACTGAAATGTGTAGTCAAGCTTTTTTGTACCCTGAAGTGTTTTTATTATTGCCCTAAGTGATTTCCACAATTTCTGGAATAACTCATACAGCTTTGCCTTGTGCCCTCCTCTTTGGTGTGGGCTTTAAAAAAAGAAAAACAGAAAAAAAAGAAAAAAAAATCAAACCCACATATTAAAAGGGGGCTTTTTATCTGCCATCTAATGGCTACAGAGCGATAATACACTATTATCTTCTTAAACCAGGAAAAAAGGGGAGATTTTTCAAAAAAAAAGAAAAAAAAAAGAAAGTTTTTTGTAGCTGTTCAGTTGCCACTAAGAGATTGCACAGTCAACCGACTCTAAACACACTAGTTTGGATTCCTACATATTTTCAAGAAAGGAAAAGAATCTTGTTGTTTGAAACTTTGAATTAAAAAAAAAAAAACACATTTACTCCACATATTTTTTAACAAAACAAAAAAAAAGTCACATCAGGAAAATATCTTAATTTGTGGTAGCTGACTTAGTGTTTTCTTGTAAGTGAAATAGAATATTGACACGTAGTGCACATTGTTTCATAGCTTTAACTGATTCTGGTCTTTTGCAGACCAGAATTTGTTTAATACACTCCATTTTAGGCCAAATCAGGACAAAAAAAAAAAATCTGAATCTAGGTATTTTATAATCTGCTTTTTAACCTCTAACCACAGAGCACGCTGATCAGACCTCATATCTAGGAGGTTTAGGAGACAACTTAGAAACAGCATGTACTTGATCATTTCACTTGGTTTGTAGTGTACAGAATTTCCTTTCAGTAACGACAGATCGCTCAAAACATGTTGGCCAGTAACATTTCAGCCTGCTACTTTGGGGACGTATTCTGTAACCCAAAATATTCAGCTTACCTGGAATCGATGAAAGTGTAGTTCACGTGTACGATTGCTGTCACACACCACTAAGAGGGGACTGGAGCTGCCTCAGATAGAGAACTTTTCCTGCTGTTGGTGGCCATTTACTGACTCTCTTCCCACCACAAGCACTGATTTTAAATACGTTTTAGTTGTGGGAAGCTTATTTTTGCGTGGATAAAGAGTACATGGCAATGACCAGACGGGCTCTTACCGGGACGGAAATAGCCCAAACTCCAAACCAAAACATTCATGCTCTCGAGTCCCAGTCTAGACCATTCTGCCCTGCAGAAATACAGCCTTTTTCCATTATTTTATGCACAGGTTAGGGCTGATCAAAGTACAAATCAAATTCTAACTTGTCTCTAACTCCTCCTGTTGTCTATATGTATATGCGTGAGCATAGAGGTGTGTGGAAGGATGTGTGTGCGTGAGTGTGTGCGTGCAATTTTATACGTCTGTGTATTTTCTTACGTACTTGTGCACACATAGAGTGCATTACTGCCACCTTTTTTCAATAAGCTGTTTTATCAGTTATGGCTTCTACAAGTTTGCTAATTTAGACTCCTTTATTGCCATATCTTTAAAACTAACAATAGATGATTTCGGAATATATATATATATATAAATATATATATATATAATTT
>VZSZ01006151.1:101801-119945 GCA_013398815.1 Ibidorhyncha struthersii | reverse complement strand
AAAAAAAAAAAAGATCATTTAAGAGAGAAACTCGGGATCTGGGATCCCGGGCTCGGACCTCCTTCAGCGGGACACCAAAGCGCAGTGTTGCAGGGTGGGGGGTTTTTTGGCAGGGTGGGAGGCAAGGAGGGTGTCCGGCCCCGGGCAGCCCTTTGCTGTGCTCCTGGCGTGGTGCAGCCCGGGCACGTCGGCAGCAGCATCGGGCCCTTTGCACGGTGATCAGAGCCGCCTTGTGCCGGATTGGGCCCCGCAGCCGTGTTTGGCTAGTAATAGCTTCCCAATTACATTTTAATGCAATTTAAAGAGATCAGCCAATTAAATAATTAACCGTAGGGAAGAGGTTTTCTTCTTTCCAAATCTTGTTAATGCAAATATTTTGCATCAGGCCACCCATGTTTGGGGCGCGCAGGCAGTGGATTCCCCATTTCTTGAGAAACACTGACATCCAGTGGGACGCTGCCTTTATCGCAACTGCTCCTGGCTCCTTCCCGAGCCTTTTGGGGCCTGTAAAATCCAGATTTGCAGGGGGAAAAAAAAGATAAATCCATATGTTGTGTCACCTCCCTGTCCCTGCGGGCAGGCTCGGTCCCTTACGGATAACATAGGAACCACGTTTCTGACAAAAAGGGGGAAAATTTGCACTGGTGAAGCCCATCCTTCGTGGGAAAGCAGTGTTGGCTTCGGACATGGCTTGACTCGAGCCCCCATCGCTGCGGCTTAGAGTCTGACCCTCCTGGCCAGGCTCCGCAGGGCAGTGAGCCCTGGGTGAGGATCCCCCCCAGCTCCGCAGCCGGTTTGGGGGTGCGCAGGGCAGTTCCCAGCCCGGCAGGACTGGGTGAGCTGGGATTGAGCTGCACACAACTTGGCACCTCTCGTCTGAAGCCTTCAGGGAGGGCGGGAGGCCCCGCGGGCACAGCGGTCCACCCTCACGTCTCCCCCAGCGCCGCTGCATCCCGGGCAGCCTTCGCCTTCCTTGCGCCCCAGCGGTTGATAAATGAGGATTTATTATTTTTTTGTTTGTTTGTTTGCCTTCCAGCCGTCTGGAATTCAGGGAAATAATTACAACGGGAATTATCAGGGAGGGACGGGAACAGCCGAGACCTGAGCTTCCACCCACCTGGAAATCCAGGCACAGAGGGACGTATCCTGCGTCCCTGCGGCGGGGAGGCAGGCGGTGCAAAGCGCGGGGTCTGGACCTCGACCTGAGCGGGTTTTGTCAGCCAGACCGAGGCCCAGACGTTGCTGGCAACAAGGGAGAAAGGTGAAACAAGGAGATTTCTGCTGCAGGACAGGGCTCCTGCTTGCTGACGCTCTGTGTTTTGGGATGGATTTGCAAACGGAGCGAGGCGCTTGCCCTGCGGTGCTGGTCCTGCGCCTCTCGCTGTAGCTGCGTCTTGGCCCCGACGCATCTCTCGGTTGCTTCACATCTGCGGCAGGGTTATACGAGGGGAACGAAAGGCTTTTGTTTCGCTCCTGGAGCATTCCAGCGAGCGCCTGTTGTGGTTTAGGGTGTGGGTTTTAGTCTGGAGGGCAACTGGAAAGAGGGCTCGTTTGTCAAAAATTGGCCGAGCGGGGATGCCGGGGGCTGCGCAGCCTCACCCAGTGCCTCAGGGCAGGATTGGTCCCACCTGAGCCCCTCATGGGAGACATCCCCCACCCCGCTCCAACCCCCGGCAGCACCAGCTGCCCCGTGAGTGCCTGTCCCAGCACCCACGGCCGGGGATGTCCTGCCCGGAGCCCAGCTCCATGTGCAGCTGAGACCCAGGGATCACTTGGTGGGCTCAGCTCCCCTTATGCCTCTCCAGGTCCCCCCACTCTGCCCAACAAGGATGCTGCCAGCTACCCCTGGGGCACCAAAAATGTCTTGCTGATTCATTTGAAGCAGCTGTGCCAGGGCAAACAACTGTCCGGCACCCTTGCTTCTGCCACTGAGATGTGGCACTGGTCCTGCCCAGGGACGGCTGCCCACCCTGGGGCATCACCACGGTGGGCTGCACCCCTGGTCCCCTTTGCCTGCAGCGGAGCAGGGATCGCTGGCAGGGTCCCTCCTGCTGCTCCCAGAAATAGGGAGGAGATGGGGTGGCTGCCTGTGAGTTGGCTTTGGTGCTTCAGGTGGGGGTTTCTCAGCTTTTTGGTATCCCCTTGGCAAAATTTGGGGTTTTGGGCCACCCCTGGGTGATGGCCCGGCTCTGTTTTCCAGTGCGCTGTGCGGAGCTGCAGATCCAGCTGACGGAGGCTGTGTCCACACTGGCTGGCCAGAAGGAGCTCATCGCCAAGCTGGAGCACGACCTCAGCACCATCCAAGCCCTGTCCACCGTGCATCGCCCAGATGCAGAGGTAACCCCGACCCACAGCACTCGGCTCTCGGCAGCGGTCAGGGACCAGTCAAAATGTCCCTGGGGGTAGACCATCACTGATGGAGGGGCCAACAGTGGGCATGGGAGTTGTTTTATCACCTCCTCTGTTGTTTCTTCTTCTTCTCTTTTTCCTTTTTCTCTTAACTCACCCAGCAGAGGGTTGCATCGTGCCCGTGCAGTGGGACGGTGCTGGCACGGGAGGGGGTGGTAGTGGTGGTGGCATCCAGGGACTGCCTGGCCCTTTTCCTTCCCAGGGAAAGGATGGGCTTTGAGGGTTGAACACCAGCCTCTCCATGTTGTCTCAGTCTTGATCCTTGCAGAGTGCCTGTGTTGGCAGTGATGCTTCCCACGAGGCTGCGGGTGCCAGGGTGGTCGCAGGACCCAGGAGGGGTTTGCTTTGACCGGGCACCTTTGGGTGGGTGGGAGATGCTTAATCCCTTCTGCTTGCACTGCCCAGGGTGCAGCCGTCCCCAGCCTGGAGAAGATACCTGAGCCCATCAAGGAGGCCACGGCGCTGTTTTACGGTGAGAGGCGGGCACAGAGCTGGGGCCGTGCGCCGGGGTGCTGATGGGTGCCATCCTGGTGCCATGGGCAGGGTGGACACCTCTCCAGGGACAGTGGCACGAGGATGCTCCTAAGCAGGCGCAGACATGACTGCTTGGTGTGTCCTTCACTGGGGCCAGTGATAAGTTTTCCATGCTTGGCACAGTTTGATGGTCCTCTGGCTGCTCCCAGGACAGTGCAGAGGGCATGTGCCAGGCCCAGCTCCGTGCCGAGCTGGTGAACCCAGGCCCAACCAAACACCCTGCTCTTTCTGCATCAACCCCCCTCCAGAGCCAACGAGCTGAGTATTTCCTTTATATTGGCTCCCGCGCCGAGGTCTGCTGGAGAAAGTGAATCAAATAAGTAACGACACTTGGCTCCTCTGGAACAAAACCCACTTCCTTTCCTTTTTTTCCTTTTTTTTTTTTAATGTTTTTGTTGTTGTTGTTGTTCTTGGTTTTGGTTTTGAAAACACATGATAAACAATATCACAGCCCAAGTCCCACCAAGCCAAACAACCTGCAGCCACCCAGCCTGCGCTATGAATAGCTCCTCTGTGCAGCTGGTTGAGTCATGGCCTCGGGGACGTATTTCTCCTTGGCCATGGACAGCCTCCCGCTGCCGGGAAGGCAGAGTGGGGAGGGATGGCCGCACCCCCCCCGGCCACCTGCAGACCCCAATCATGGGGGGCAGTCGCATGGGACACCCACAAAATGGGGCTCCTGCGCATTGCAAGCTGGTGACAGCTGCGGTCGAGCAGCCCCTGCTTTGCTGGGGTGGCTGAGAGAGGAGAAGGTACAAAATGGGGGTGACCGTTCCGCAAGGAGGGGAAGGAAGAGAAGAGTGAGTGGATGGAGGGGCTGGTTGTGGCACTGGGTCTTTTCTTAGGGCTGCGACTGCTGCAGGAGGGGGTCGTGGCAGGGACCGGGAGGGTTGGGGTCATGGGAAGGTAGCCAGGCATTGCTCCAAATAATGCAATTGGCTGTCCCTAGGGGGTGAACCTGTCCATTCCCAGGATAAGTCCCAAAAAAGGAAAAAAAAAAAGGCATAAAAACGAGTCCATGTTGTAATAGCTGTGCAAATGAGTTTATCTACCTGGGTGCCCCTGAGGTCCCGTGGTGTCAGAGGGGGGGGACCTCGAGCAATCCCCGCTTGCTGCGGGGTGGATGGTGGACATCTGCTGGGTCATCTCTCATACCAAGCCTTGTCTGCAGGTCACCCGCCGTCCCCTGGCACCTCGTTCCCCGAGGGGCAGGTGGACTCGCTCCTCTCCATCATCTCCAGCCAGAGGGAACGTTTCCGAGCCAGGAACCAGGAGCTGGAGGGGGTAGGTGGGGTGGGGAGGGCGGCTGGCGGGGGGGTGCGGGGCCNGCTGCGGGACCCGCAGGCCGGAGCTGGCTGCTTTTATGGTCTGCAGGGAATTTATTATCAGCCCAACGCGGGCAGCGCCTCTGCAAGCAAGAGAAAAATGTCTTCGACTATTAGCAGGACCAAAGCCCCCACCCCAGCCCATAGGTGTTGCTCCAATTCAAGGACAGGTCCAGACCCCCGTCGCTTTGCAGGTGTGCTTGGGGGTCTGGCACAGCGTTCGGGGGTGCCGTGTAAAAGGCGCATAGGGAATGTGGTTTGGGGTAAAAACCCCATAGCTCTACAAATTGAAGTACAGCTCAAGATGACCTCTTCAAAGCCAGCAGGTTGGCTTTGAGCCTCCCGTGGAGGCCAGGTCTCACCCCAAAGCCACCACCAGCCACCTTGGCTGCCCCGGCCGTTCTTCAGCCACGGAGGGACCAGGTTCATTAATGGTTCAGGAGTGGGGGCCCCATTCAGTGGCAGCTGGGACAATTTTAATTGGGGAGCAGTTTTAATTCAAAGCCGTGGGATTTTAATTACTTAAGAGGGGACTGAACCCCGGCTGGATGCACCAAATCAACCCCCACTTCTGCCTCCCACCCGGTTAGACCCTGTCCTCACCCGGCCTCCCTGCTAACGGCCCCCTTGTTCCCCTTGCGCAGGAGAACCGCATGATGCAGCACACGGTGCATGCCCTGCAGAGCGAGCTGGACAACCTGAGAGCCGACAACATCAAGCTCTACGAGAAGATCAAGTTCCTCCAGAGCTACCCTGGCCGGGTGAGTGGCTGTCCATCTGTCTGTCCTCCGGCTGGGTTCACACAGACGGACAGACCCCAAACACAGACTGTTACCTATCTGCACAGACGCAATGGGGAAATTGTGCATTACCCACATGCACCTTGCATGAAAGTTAGAAAATTGGAGCTAATTGGGGTGGAAAAGGGTGCAGTGCTCTGCCTAGAGGAGCAGGTACCCAGGCCCTCTCCCGGGAAGGTCGTTTTTAACCATTCTGAAAGGGTGTCTGATATCTTTGATGCCAGAAGCTCAAATTTCCTTTGATGCTCACCGCTGGCAGCGTGATGCTCCAGCAGGCAAGTGGTGGATGCTCCTGCCCCACCAGGCAGCAAGCGGTTAAATCAGGGCCTCCTGCAATAAATCCCTGCAGTTAGAACCTGCAAAATAATTCATCCTGTCATACCTATGCTCGTTCCCCACCGCCCTGAATTTCTTGTGGCCAGCAGAGAGAGCTGCACAGCTTCCCGCTCTCCTGGGCAGCCAGGACCCGTCCCCAAAAAAGCAGAAACCAGCCTCAAACCATCCCAGTAATGCCAGGAGGAGGCTGGGGAGCAGAGTCAGACCTTGCTGGAACCTGCTCTGCTCCTGCCGCCTCCCTTGGGGGTTTAATCCCTGGAAATCCCTGGGGCTTCTGCAAGCAGGTCAGGCTGGTGCCTGGGGAGCTTTCAACCGCAACCACTTCCTCGGTTGCAGCTGGGCTACCACGACCTCGGGCTTTCCTAATAACCGCAAAAGTGACAATAACTGGGGAAGGGACATTGGTTGGAACGGCAGCTCCTTGCCCTGCCATCCTCCCCCCAAGCTGCTGCTGGACTGAGTCCATTTCGTTGATGGGTATTTTAATAGCGTTTGGGGATGGGAAACTCCTACAGCCGTGAAGGACCTTATTTGGTCCTTTTATTTATGTCTCAGTGATGACGCTGGGTCGGCCCCTCTGACATTTTTGCGCGTTTCTCCCGCGGAAGATCATATCCATGTTTATCTGCTGCCACAAGGCAACCCCTGAGTGCCATTCACATGATCTAAAGAGCAAAAGCCTTCAACGCGGCAGCACGGGGGATTGCATAATTCACCACCTAATCGGGCATGTGACACGTTAAAAATAATCAGCAAAGATCATTCAATAAGGCCAGGCTATAGTGAATTCCTCGCCCCTAAATTGGGAGCTGGTCTCATCGCTGGCTTCTGACTGCGCGCTGACCCGTGGATCGTATTGCGGCGCGTAAGGGCATATTTGCTAAAGGTCTGTTTGCAGCGGGGTTTACCCCCGGTGAAACGGGGCCACCGGCCAGCGTGCTGGGGTGGCCAGGCAAGGGCTCGCACCAGCCCATGACCGTGCCTGGTGACAGCATGTGACATTTCCAGGCTGGTTTTGGGTAGGAATGATGTGGAATCTGCATTTCTGGTGACCCGTAGAGGTAGTGTTGGAGAAAGGAGGAGCAGGGATGTGCGGTTTGCGTGAGCATCCTCGGGGCTCGCTGCTGCCGTTCGTCCAGCGCCGTCTGCGAGGCTGCGCCAGGGGAGCCTCTGTCCCGGGAGGAGTTTAAAACCCAGCCTGTCTGAACCGACCTAAATCTTTCACTCCTTTCAAGGAGTTTCCTTAATTTTCCTTGCCTTTTGCGCAGCTAATAACAGCTCTATGTTTAAACAATGGTTTCCTCCTCCTAAACCACCATCTCCCTCCTACCTGGCCCAGCAGCAAAGGAATTTAGGGTGGGATTAGCACTAGCCCAGGCAGGTGAGCTCTCTGGGGTGACACAGATGACTATTATTTCATGGAAAGGGCAAAAAATAGGGGGACACAGGTGGAGGTCCCACAGAAGAGAGGACTTCGTTAAATAGCTCCTGTTGTGCTGCTGCTTTTGGAAGGAGAGGGATGCTGTTGGCCCTGCGGGTCAGCTCTGGGCTGTGCTGCTCCATCCTTTGGGGGTCATTTCTTCCAAATCAGGAGGGCTGGGGGGGGGCTCTGGCGCTGTGCCGGCTGTCCAGGCACTGCTTGCACCAGGGCCGACAGGTACAGGCAGCACCGGTGCCCGCTGGCTCTCACCCTGCCTTTGCTCCCGCAGGGCGGCAGCAGGGACGACACCGAGCAGCGCTACTCCTCCCAGTACGAAGAGCGCCTGGACCCCTTCTCCTCCTTCAGCAGGAAGGTATGAGAAGCCCCCAGCACCATCCCTCCACACCAGCCCCTCCTTCTGCCACGGGATTGTGTCCTCCCGCAGCCGGGGTGGGACTCAGCCGTGTTTCAGCGGCGCAGAGCACGGCGTTGCCCAGCGTAGGGAGGGAAGAGGCTTCGCGACGCGCTGCGGTCAATGAGCGGGTTGTTTCGCTCGGTTCTGGTTTTGCTCGCAGCAAGATGGTCCGGGTGCGTCGAAGGGAAGGAACAGCCAGAAAATTAAACCTCTCAGAGAAATTATTTCACTGCCCAGATGAAATCCAGGGGCAGGGCTCTGAAAACATAAAACACACTCAAACGCCATTCATTTTAAAAAATAAAAAATGCCATTGTGCCCACACGATGTCCCCTACAGCTGTGTGTATGGGGGAGTGGGAGCATCCCAGGGCACAGACCTCCTTCCCTGATTTCCAAACCCTAAATCATCCCTTTGAGCCTCAAAATGAGCTTCTTGTACCGTGTACTTGCAGGAACGCCAGCGGAAGTACCTGAGCCTCAGTCCCTGGGATAAAGCCACGCTGAGCATGGTGAGTGGGCTGCGCCCGCCGTGCCGCAGCGGGTGGCCAGAGGTTTTTAGCCCAGTGCCTACACTGGGAATGCTGCTGCTGGGCTTGGCCCCAGCTGGGGGTCAGTCCCCACCCGTGCTCCCCCGGGCAGGGGCGCAGACCATGCCTGGGCCATGCTGGGGCGCAGTTTAGGAGAACTCGCTTCCCTCCCTTCCCTTTTCCCCCACTCCATCCCAGGGGGTCCTGGCTGGAGCGGGTGACCCAGCCCCATCCTGGCCAGCAATGCCACAGCCCAGGCCAACGCAGCGTCAGAGCACGGCTTGGGAACTTGGGGACAAGTCTTAAGAGGAACGACTGAGGGAAATGGGATTGCTCAGCCTGGAGAAGAGGAGGCTGAGGGGAGACCTTATCGCTCTCTACAGCTCCCTGAAAGGAGGTTGTAGAGAGATGGGGACTGACCTCTTCTCCCTGGTGACAAGTGAGAGGACGAGAGGAAATGGGTTCAAGTTAAGCAAGGGGAGGTTTAGGTTGGATATTAGGAAAAAAAAATTTCACTGAAAGGGTTATCCAGCATGGGAATAGGCTGCCCAGGGAGGTGGTGGATTCGCCATCCCTGGAGGTGTTTAAAAAAAGGGTAGATGTGGTACTTGGGGATATGGTTGAGAAGTGGTTTTGTCAGGTTAGGGTAATGGTTGGACTCGATGGTCTTAAAGGTTCCTTCCAACCTCAACGATTCTATGATTCTCTGACAGTGTGTGTCGCAGAGGATCACCGTGACCCACTGTCTCCCCCCGGCCGTGCCTGCAGCTCCCTGAGCACCGCTGGGAAGGGGATGAGATGGGCTGCGGGAAGCACCTCTCCTCTGGTTTGTAACATGGATGGGGGGGCTCAACGCTGTACCCCCGGCCGAGGGCTGGCCCGGGGGCAAAGCCTCCTTGCACACAGCATGCAGTCGGGGTTAGCCCAGAGTCGGACACCCACCTGGCGAGCTCCGGCACCCCACGCAGCTGCAATGGGCTGTGAAGGGTCCCACTCCGGGGGGAGACGCTCAGCCTCGCACAGCACAGCATCCTCAGGTGCACAGTGGTTTCTTATTGCATTCTCCAGAAAAACTTCCCCATGGGCCCTTGACCCTTCCTGCTCTGGTTCTTCCTTCCAAAAAAGCATCAGGGAAAATATTGGGGAGCTGCCGGTGTCTGCAGCAGCAGAGGGTCCTCGCCTGAGCCGGGGCGCGCAGCAGGGCTGCTGCTGTCACCGCGGGCTTTGCCTACCATCTCTTAGTGATGAATGCTGCTTTCTGAGCTAAAAATGTGGTTATTGAGAAGATCTGAGTTGTATTTGAACCTGTGATGTTAGCAGCAAGCTCAGGATCAGGCTTGGGCCGAGTTAACCCCCGGCTATCCAGCGCAACAGAGGTTAATGCCGGAGCGCCGGTCTGCAACAGCCACAGAATACAGAAATGTCTTGTAATAATGGCAAAGTTGTCATTTGCATAAAAACCAAGCAAATGCCAACATGAATATGGATTGGGTGGCGTGCCAGCACCACGGAGAATTAATGAAAGGCATTTACAAAAAAAAACCCTGACTTAGGGGAGTTATTTCTTGGGAATATTTAAGAACATAATCTTGTTTGTTACAGCAGCCTCCACCGTGGCCGTGAATAGCAAAGAAGATTTCAGCCCAGAATTGGTTTGGTGGGAGATCTGTGGGTTTTAATGCCAGCTTTGGAAAGCCCGCGTGGTGGTTTGGGGAATGTGCTTATGTCCATAATGAATCCCTAGCTTTTACAGCAGGAATAAAAAGTCGTTATGTAGGAAGGCAGGGTCTGTCTGCCTAAGCTGCTTTTCTAGGCTGTGGTTACTCCTGGCTTTGGCTCTTCTGAAGGGATGGACGCAAAGATTTTTCCCATCAGGACCCCGGTGTCCTGGTCCAGAAGGGCTTGGACATCCTCAGGGTCTGGCTGCTGCTCTGTGGCCTCTCCAAAATGAGGGGTTGGAGCATGACACAGCCCAGCCCCGCAGAGTTTGTGATATCCAGCGAGCTCTGACGTATGTGGGATACGGTTTAGAAGTGGTTTTGTCAGGTTAGGGTAATGGTTGGACTTGATGATCTTAAAGGTCCCTTCCAACCTCAACAATTCTATGATTCTATGATTCTATGATTCTATATCTGGCACAGGACCAGCAAAGGTGGAGGGTAAATCTTTCAGGATAGACTTTGCAGAGCCAGAGAAATGGGTAAACCTGCAGACCAGGGTACTAGTGAGGTTTTGAAGACGCCCAAGGGAATTTTGTCCGCGGTTGCTCTCCGAAATCCCCCAGACCAATGTCCATCTGGCAGTCCCTACTTTTGGGGGTGCTTTGCTTTAGCCCGAGCAGCGCTGAGTGCCTTCCCACACGCCACTGATGCTCCTCCACCTCGTGGCCTCTCCTGCAGCGGTACCCAGCTGTGCTGGGGACCGGCGGCAGCACACGGCTGAGAGCTGTGCTCATGGGCCAGCAAGGAGAGGTGAAGACCTTCCCTTAAATACAGATATCCGCGACAAGTAGAAAGGGCAGCGGGGCAAGCTGTGGCACCCCAGGGACCTGCCTGGACCACCAGGTCCAGCCACAAGCCTCCCCTGTGCAGCAGAAGGGCTGTTACTGGGGAGAGCAGATGGGGGTCCGGCAACCAGCTCCCCTAAAATCAATAGCCCAGCAGCAGCTGGTGTCCTTGAGAGATTACATTTACCAAAGTGCTCAGCCGTCACTGCAGCCTGGCAGAGGGTGTACATGGCTCTCAGCGTGTACATAACCTCGCTGCTGCCAGAGCTGGGGGCTCCACACCGTACCGAGTCTTTAATCCCACTTTACCGGCTCTCTGCTGCCGGCGTAAGCACATGCCGCAGCATCCAGAGCCACATCACAGGACCGTGGTTGCTTTCGGCTGAGCTAGCTGGAGGTTCACAGGGAAGGATGCCGGGAGTGTGCAAACCCCCTGGTGCAGAGTGGTCACCCCTGAAACGTGCCAGGGTGCTTGGGGGGGCTGCACCGACACCGTGGGTCTGGCTACAGAATTGTCCTCTAAGTCATCCTGGGAGTCCCACACCGGCGCTGGGACGTAGGGCCAGCCTTCGGGAACACCGCCCAGCGCTCGCTCAGCCACCCTGCCGAGGAGGCGGCGAGGGGACGCTGCAAAACACAACTTCTTTGAGCTCATGAATTAAAAATCTGCGAGACTTAATTACTGCCAGGGTTTCTCTCCGGAGCTGCGCTGAGCCGCAGGCAGGCACTGAGTCAGGACTGGCGCGGGGGGAGCGGGCAGAGCGGTGGAGAAAGCTGGGGTAAAGGTGGCTCAAAATGACCTCCAGAGAGGGTTTTGGGTAGGGGAAACCACGCGATTCTCAGTCCTGAATTCACCTTGATTTGGGCAATTTTGGGCTGAGAGCATAGGTGCTTGTGGCAGTCACGCTGGAGGAGAGTGGCTGCTCGGAGATGGGCCCAGAGGGGTGGCAAAGCATCCCGTCTCACCTGCGTGTTTACGTAGGGTCTAGCACAAACAGGGCCCCAGTCTCAGCCAGGGTCTCTCCGAGCCTGTGCGTGGGGAGGGCTGGTTTCCCCTGACCCGCATTAAAATGGGATTTTTCCCATTCTGCTCTTGCTGCAGGGGCGGCTCATCCTCTCCAACAAGACAGCTCGTACCATTGCCTTCTTCTACACCCTGTTCCTGCACTGCCTCGTCTTCCTGGTGAGTGCGGGCGCCTTGCGGGGGCAGGGGGCATCCCATTAAATGGCAGCAAGTATCCCATCCAGGGGGAAATTTTGCATTTTTAAGCTATTATGCCAAGTGAGTGCATTGCAGCTGGTATATCACCGGCTCCGGAGGCACGGGGAGGCTGGGAGCGTGGGCAGCATGGCTCAGCGGAATCACGTATGCGCCAATAAATATTCACCTTGGATTTACAGGGTGGGAATGGCCACCCTCGGGTGGGCACGGGCTCGCCCAAGGGCAGGAGCTGGAAGCAGTCTGTGTCTTCATGTCGTGCCTGGAAACAGCTGTGGGCCCCCAGAGCCCCCGTGCCGGCAGCTCACACGGGGTTTAGCGTACTTGCGGGCAGGTCTGGTTCGCCATCCCGGCACGCAGGCGAGCAAGCCCTCCACTTGTCAGGCAGCAGAATTTTGGTTAATTATTGTGAAGCGTAAGAAATGTTAGGAATAAAACGCGGCCCCTCGTCACCTGTTTCTAGACCACGTGCAATTCCACCTTCCTATTTCTGGGTACATCCCTTAACCTCCTGCACGGCGGAGCTCGGTTACGTTCACTGCCCCTCCGAGTGATGAGCTCTGGCTCTGCATTGCGCCGTGCGAGCTCTGGTCCTCCCCGCGTTTCCTACATGCCCTGTGGCTCTCTTTTTCTCCAGTTTTCAAATTTCCCCAACTGCCCCTTAGGGTTGGACGTAGAGAAGTTGGTTAGGAACAGAGGCTTGAGCCAGCCCGAATCCCCTGGGAGTCACTCATGTCACAAACCCCTCCTATATCCTCGCACAGTAGGACGTTTATTTATCTTTTCAGGGGGAAAAAAAACAAAATGATTAATAATTAAACAATGAAACAAGATGAAAGGCAAATCAGAACAATATTTCTATCCTGATCTGCTCAAAGTAAAACCAACTTTGTGTTATTTGGGTGAGGAAAGGAGCAAAGAAAATAAAAAGTTGAACATCATTAAACTTTAAAGCTCTAACCTAAAAAAAAAAAAAGGGAAATTCATAAATATTACATGGCTGGAATGATCTTACTTCATCTAGACACAGAATCTAGGCCTGAAATGCAGCACCCAGCGCTGCCTGGGCTGGGCACGCACCGTGTGTCCGACGGGGACTGGGCGAACCCCCGGCTCCTCCATCCCCGCGGTGGGAGCGACGTCTTTGCCACTAACCCTGGGAGACAGCACAGCCTTCACCCCTTCTCGGCCGCTGCCTTCTGCCTGTTGTGATTTCAATTAACACTAATTTGAAGGCCCACTGAAGGGTGTTTGTGGAATTAGAGTATTTCCCTGGTGAGAAGATAGCAACGGCTTACAAATCCCCATGGCTTTAATGCATCAGCCTGGGATTGGGGGGGCTTCTCCCTCTTCCCCAAACCTCCCCGCCTCCTTGGATCACAGCTTTGAAATGGAAGCTTGGTGGCACAAAGGGAAAAAAGTAGCCAAACTGAGCAGTGACCTTCCTTAAACCTGTGCCAAAAACACATCTCCAAAGTCCTCACCATCCACACGCAGCCTCGAGCGCGCCCGCCTTGCCCCAAACCACCGCAGCTGCGGCAGCGCTGCCCCGGCAAAAATAAACTCGCTGGGAAAGGTCATCCCGACCACCCTGAGGGTGACCCCCTGAGACACACGCTGGGTTTCTCCACGCTGGTAATGCAAAGCTGCAAAACCTATTTTACCCGGAGCATCACTTTAGGTCTCTGCTTGATGCACAAAAGCCACAGGTGCCTGCAAAACACCGTCCAGAGATTTTGCCAGTGGCCGCGGGGACGGGACGGCAGGGAGGGGACGGCAGGGAGGGGATGGCACAGCGGTGACACAGGCTGATGCCAGGGTGGGCAGAGATGGGCAGGCGAAAGCAGGGCTGATGGCATTTTTTATTTTGCAGGTGCTCTACAAAACGGCCTGGAGCGAGAGCGTGGGAAGGGACTGCGCTGCGTACTGCGCGAAGAAGTGGGTGTGAGGAAGGGCTGGGGCAGCCCGGCCCCGGGGCTCGGCACCGTCGTCCGCCCGCGTTCGGTGGACAGGGCATGGTGGTTTGCGGCAGATGTTTTGGGCACCACTAGGTGCACCTCTCTCCTGGAAACCAGGGTGGTTAATTGGGTTTTAAACCCTTAATTCAATGAGGATGTGGGGCAGAAAAAGTGCATGGAGGACGACAACCGCCTGTCTTCAGTCGGGTGTTTTCCAAACCCTTCCCGTGAGCAGTTCTTGCCCGGGTGAGGAATCCTGCTAAAGCCAAACATGAGCCTGGAGATCAGGATCGGGCCCGTGCCTTGACTCCAGTTGCCCTGAGCAGCTCCCAGGCGCTGCTGCCCGTGGCTGGAGGAGAGCGTGGTGCTAATTATCGCGGCTAGCGCTCAGAAACGAAGCGGCCCCTGCTCGGCCGCCAAAGTGCTTCGGACCTTGGTGCGAGTTAACGTGGCTGTGCCCTTTCCCCAGGTACGCCGACCACGTCCACAAGTTCCACGAGAACGGGGACGCGGGCGACATGTGGCAGTGACGGATGGAGGCGACCCCGCCGGCGCCGGCTCCCCTGTCATCCCGCAGCAGGATCTGGCCCTTCACGCCCTGCCAGCCGCTTCGCTATAGCTTTGCTTTCTGCTTCATAGGATGGAGACAATGACACACACACACCCCTGCTGCTCCCACCCTTGGAAATCAAAAACCTCAGCTAACGGAGAGTCATTTTGCAGAACACGGTGTTTCCAGCCCTCCCTCCCTCCCCAGAGGGGGCTGCAGCAGTGCCCGTGTCCTCCTGGTGTCCCAGAGAGCTCAGTCTTAACCAAAATACGTGGAAAATGCAAGATAAGAGGTACTCCTCTCAGATGCAATATCTCTTCCCATGCTGTTTTGAGCCCAGCGTAACACTGGGTAGACTAAATTTAGCCAGAAAATGGGGCGGGGGGGGGGAACAACCCCCCAACTTTGCATTTTCAAGTGTCGTGATATTTTAGAATTCCTATTTTGCTGTGGTTTATCGAATTATCGGAAGGCCAGCAGTCCTGCCGGGCTCTGATGGAGCAAGTGAGACAGCGGCAGATAACAACCAGCCATCCCCGCAGACGGGGTTGCTCAGCGCGTTGCCTTCTCGCTGCCTCCTAAGGCAAATGCAGCTGTTGCTCAGCTCTGTGCTCCATCCGAAGGGCTTCTCGGGACCTTTGGCAGTGTCTCAGGTCACCCCGCTGAGCGCCAGCAGATGATTTTCTTGAAATGGAGCCCTCAGCTTGTAAACAGCCTGGCTAGTTAGGACTTAATGGGCATGAAGGGAGGTGCTGGTGGTCAGGACTGATCTCACTGGGATGATCCGGACCTTCTCCGTGCCGAGATGTTTCTGCCGAGAGTCGGTTGCCCTTCTGGGTGCAATGGCTTCACCTAATCCAAGGCACACCCGCCTCGTACGGGGCTTAACTTGCCTTGTAGTTGATCTGCTCAACACCTGATCCTTTTAGGAAACCACAAGTCAAATCAAGCAATTGCCGGTGGTGGGTTTTCTGGGCTGCTAATTTGGGTTGATTTGGGGAAAAAGAGGTGATAGGAGAGACACTGATTAAGGAAGCAGGTCCCAGCACCCCATGTACATCCCTGTTCGCCATGACCGCGCGGTGTGGGAAGATAGCAGCTTGTTAGCGTGGTCCTCAATTAAAATTCCCCTCCGAAGACAGGAGAATAGCATTGCTTCCAATTAATATTTCATTGCAGATTCAGATCTATTCACGTTCACGCTGCTGGGAAGCCGGGGCCTCTAACAGAGCGTGCAGGCAGCGATAGGCTTCACATCTGCCAGGGGCAGCCCAGGTTTATTTATAGGAGCTGCGGCCCACGGCAAAACGTAAAATACTCATAAATCGAAAGGAGGGGCAAACCCCGAGGGACCAACCTGCACCCGCCCCGCTCGGCGCAGGGTAAAGCGTGCCCCTGCGGAAGGGAGGCACCCGCGGGGCGAGATGCCAGCGAGGGGCGAGGGGGGGGTGACGCTGGCGTATGCCGGGGACCTCTCTTCATAAACTAATCGACTTCAGATGTGGAGGGGATGAGCTTTTGCTGTCTGAAATCAGTAGTTCGGAAACGTGATGCGGGGAAGGGTGGGATGCTTGTTGAGGCTTTGTTGGGAAGGTTAGGTTTGCTATTTTTAGAAGCTGTATGTGGTGTCTTGGAATTGCAAAACTTCTGCAGCTATTCACACTTGTACTCTTTATAAATGACTTTAAATAGATGTTGAGTTCTGCGGGACAAGTGATAAAATAAACTTAGACGTGCATTGACTGGGTTGCTTTTGTGCTTTGCTTCCCTTTTCTTTTTTTTTCTTTTTTTCAAACTTTTGATATTAAACAACTGACAAATGTCCTGCTCCAGTCCAAGGGCAGAGTGTGCAGCTAATTTTAGAAACCCATTACAGCAGCTAAAGGCAGTGGTGTCTCGCAGCACCAGGAAGGGCAGGACCTCTGTCCCCGTGTGCTGGAGCCATCGTCCCGGCTGCCAGCAAACACCGGTGTCCCGCGGGCCAGGTGAAAGGCTCCCAGCAAAGGAGGGGCCATGGGAGCAGAGGGGCTTGAGCCCAGGCAGCCTCCAAAACCGGAGATATTCTGTATATCTCCACATGGCTGGTGGTAAAGGCACGCAGGTTGAGTGGTGTAAATTAGCCCGGCTAACTTGGGGTGGGATTGGGGGGTGCTGGTGATGATCCCCCCCTTCCTCATCCTTTTTTTCTTGCTTTTCCAGCCTCGGGGGACCCCGGCAGCCCCAGCCGGGTGGGGTCGGGCTGCTCTGCAGGCTCTGAATTTGAGTTTTAGCCACAGCTTCCCTCTGCCGAGCCCAGTGAGTGCGAGGGGGTGTGGGGAGAGCCGTGCCCCCGTCACCGGGAGCTGAAGGGCGGAGGGCTGTGCCGGAGGTTTTGCAGCCCCCTCCGGGACCCCCAGGTTTTATGGGACCCCTGGCCCTGGAGCTGCCGGGTTTCATCCCTTGGGCAGAGCCATCACCTCGTTCCACGCAAAATAAAAGCAACAAATTCACCGAATTGCCCCCAGATCCCTCCTGGGGAGGGTGGGGGTTAACTGCAGGGTGTTGTTTTCTCTTCTAATCTCGCTGTTTCTGGGCTTCCAGCGATTCCTACTGCCACTGCACAGCACAAGGACCCACATCTCCTGCCTTCCCTTGGCACGGCCACCGGAGAGGCGCTGCGCACACCCAGGGCATCGCGGTGAGCACCGGCAGCACGTGGGGGCAACGCGCCGCTTGCTCGTCTCAGCCCCGGCAATCTTATGGCAGCGAAGGGATGTCCGAGTGTCCCAGAGAGCAAACAACTGCCGTCCCCGAGAGTCCGCCTTTGGCTGCCAAAAACCTCTGAGCGGAGGCAGGGAAAGCCCGCACTGGGGAGGGCTCTCGGGTCACCGCCTGCCTGCGGCTGCCGGTGCTTCAGCCAAGTTTTCGGAGCCGCTTTCTAGAGACGTGCTGGAGGCGAAGAGCCTGGGAAGAGGCAGGGGGTTGCGGGGCTCCGGGGATGCCTTGGCCCTCCGGACAGAGCAGCGTGCCCTGGAACGGCTGGTGAGATGCTCGGAATGGCTGGTGAGACACTCGGAATGGCTGGTGAGACGCTCGTGCGTAGCACGAAACAGAAATCTGCAATTTTGGTGCCTGGGAATATGCCCTGTGCATGGGGGGTGGGGTGTCCTCGAGTGGCCGAGCACAGGGAGATGTCTCCTCCAGCCCCCCAACACCGCCCGGCACCCCCCGGCCACGCTTGGCACAACTTGGGAAGGGCAGGACACAGCCCAGCATCGCCAGCAGCGCTGTGGCCAAACCCCCTTCCCTGTGAAAAAATGAAGCAGTGGGCCAATTAAAGGATGGAGGAACCCCAATCTCTGGGAAGAGCTGTGACATCTCACCCTGTGCCGGGTTTGCCAAAGGCAGGACGAATGCCCCCGCGCAGGAGCAGGGCTGCCCCAGCTGTCCCAGTGTGTGCGGGGTTTGGGGTACACCCAACTTGTCACACTGCCCATCACCGGTTTATCGGGTGTCACCAGCTGTGCTGGGTGACCTTTTGGGGACACGCTTGCTCAGAGCCCCGTTCAGTTCTCCTTACAGGCGGGTGAGGAGACAAACAGTGATGGGGCGGGCACCCTCCACACCACGGAGCAGCCACCACTCCGAAGCGCTGCTCCCCAAATGCAGGAGTCCCCGGAGGCGGCCGCGTCCCCCAGCAGCACGTGCGCAGGCTGGGCCTGACTCCGCCACAAGGAGGGACGCAGCGTCCACCCGCGGCACCGGCGTGACCGCAGCACCCGCCGCGGCGAGCGGTGGATGCACCAGCATCTCTGCGAGGGCCTCGATCCTCCTCCATCCGCGGCGTGAAGGCAGGTGTTGCATTGCATCTCCCCACTGCTGCAGGTGAGTGGCTTCCCTGGGCACCCCTACAGACCCACACCCCTATATATGGCTGTGCCTATAGACCCACACCCCTATAGACCCACACCCCTATATATGGCTGTGCCTATAGACCCACACCCCTATAGACCCACACCCCTATAGACTCACACCCCTACAGCCACCCTGAGCCCCAGCACCCCCCGCGCCCCATTTTCGGCTGGGTTCAGAGGGCAGCACCCCGCAGCCTGGCCCTTGTTGGGTCCCTGCCTTTTTTAAGAAGGAGAGAGAGGGGACTGGAGG
>VZSZ01006151.1:71727-86785 GCA_013398815.1 Ibidorhyncha struthersii | reverse complement strand
AAAAAAACATAGTAAGAAAATGTTGTACAGGCCTATGTTACTTTATCCTGTGTTTATTATGTGCCATAATTGAAAAACAATCTTGGGAGCTTCTCAGCCCTAACGAAGCGGGGATCCCCAGCGGCGAGCCGGGATGGAGGCGCACAGCGACGGTTGTGCCGTACCGCATCGGGATGCGCTTTGCTGAGCATCCTGCACCGCTGACCCACGCAGCTCACTCCCCCAAAACACCCGGGCAGCCCCTTAATGGCATAGCAATGTACAGGGCAAGATGCTCCTTTTTTAAAGGCGCTTGCGCCTGTTTTGAGAGCTGCAGTTGATTTTATGTTGCGGGGCTTTTTCTTTAAATCCCCTGAGTTGCAGGTACACCCAGGGGTGGTGAGTGAGCACCTAAATCACCCGTTATTTGGCGTGTCTGAGTCCGGAAGGGTCTGCCCCCAGGTACCAGGTTAATATATAACACCTGTGCACGACACTGTGCACCCCGTTGCCGCGTGGCACCAGCAGCGGTCCGGCCTGGAGGTGGATGCGCAAATAGTTTTACAAGGATGGGAAGCGGAGAGGAGGGAGGAGGGTTTTGTTGTGGGCTGAGGGGCGGAAGGAAATCTAGGCTTAGCGAGGGAAATGTGAGATCGTGTGGTTGGGGACAGGGCTTCGGCCGCTCCTCTTGGGAGGCGCTGCTATTGTGGTGGTTAAAAATAGGTTTTTGGACTGGTTACTTTTCTGCGGGAATCTTCCCGGACGGAGACAGGCAGGTGAGGTGGCACCCGAGCGAGAGGGAAGGGACAACAGACTCTCACCTCCTTTACCACAAGCTCTACTATTTTTTTTTTTTTACTTTTATGGTTTTTTTTATTTATTTCTATTTTTTCAAGAGATACCCAGCTTTTCCTTTGAGGCATTGAGGGGGTGTCTTTGCTTTATTTCCAGACAGAGCGCGCTGCCTCCGAGCCCCTGGCTGCATTCATGATGCCCGGCTGTAGCGATGCTTTGCACGGCATCACATCGCTGCACCCTGGGGACCCCCTCCCCGTGGCTGAGGTCGGTACCCCTCGGGGTGCCACCCCGGCGTGCCCGGATCAGCGGCACGCAAAGTGGCTTGGGTGATGCTCCAGCGCCGCGCGTAGGCTGGCAGTGTGGCTCCCGGCAAGCTGGATGGAATTACTCAGGGAAGAGATTATCTGCGATCCAATAGATCTTCTCTATTAACTTGTCTTTATTTTGCAGCAGCTGTCAGCACAGGGGGTAAAATTTACACCGTGGAGGATTTTGGAGGGGAGAGAGAAACAGCCCTGTGATACGAAGTTGGTCAGAAGGTCAGAATAGTGGGAAATGGAGGAAATACCATTTTTTGCTGGGGGGGGCCATCGTGGGCCTGAGCTCTGCCCGGCTGGTCTTGGCAGACTGGCTGCACGTGGGAAAGAAGAGTGTCTGTGTCCCCCTTCCAGCACGCGGCGGTCCCGGCTGGGAGCGGGTCCCCGGCACAGGGTGAGCAGTGCCACGGGCTGGGGACTTGCTCAGTAAGTCAGCGGCAGGGCTGGCGCTGCGTTCGGGCTGCACGGCTGCAGGAGGGACGCGGCTCCCGAAGCCCGGTCTATTTACGGGCGCATCAGTTCCTGCGGGGTTGGTGCTGGGACGGAGAACAGGGGGATTGCGTGCAGAGCTGTGGGGAGACCATCGTATGTGCAAGAGAGGGGAAAAGGGTAATTTCTTGCCCATTTTCTGTTTTGAAGACATCTCCCTTCAGCGCCTGTGCCCTGAAACCCTGGAAATGTACTCTGCTGGGTACTTTGGGGGCATCTGTTTTGAGAGCCGCTCCAGCTAACGCTGCAGCTGGAGGAATCCCTCATCGGCCAGCGGAAAAAGACCCAAGAAACCTTTTCACTCCGGATAAATGTTTTCTAGGCTCCAGATGACATGAGGACCCTGTAGTGCATCTGGGCAAGGAGTCAAAGCGTGTATTTAATGGGGGATTGGTTCAAGGAAGGTGGTTTGCCTGTTAAATTTGAGGCCAAAATGCTGTACAATTAATATTTTAGTGAGATGGACAGTACACGAGAGGAACAAAGATTGTTTCCATTTCTATCCAATTCAGACAGCCGGTCTGAGTTAAGATCTGTAGGGTATAAATAGTACACGGAGCAATGAAGAGTGCAGAGAGCAATCAAATTCTCCCACCCCAGAGCTGCAGTGGGGATGGTAAAGTGGGTCTGGAGGGACGTGTAACGCACACGGGCAGATAACTTCTGCTTTTTCTGCCCTAGAGCTTTCTCTTCCTAAGCTCAGCCTCCATGGCTGGTTAAAGCTCTGATGGGTCATGAGGACTGGGACTCTTCCCAGCTCCTCGAGGTGGCAAAGGGAGCCCCCGAGAGGAGGACGCTTGGTCTTTGCATGCTTCAGGTGTCTGCTGTGGAAGGAGGGATGCCAGCCCCCTGGCTGATGTGTCCCCCATCCCTTTGGGCTTGCACAGGAAGAGCAAAAATGATGCGCTTGCTTCCCTTCTGCCATCAGCTCTGAGCCCTGCGTGCTGCTCGCTTTGCCCCACCGTCCCCGTGGGCAGTCCCCAGCCCGGTTTTAGCCATTTTCCCCGTCTTCCCTGGGGCAGGCAGTGCCTTGGGGCCGTGCGGGCAGGCGCCCGGCTCCCTTGCGAGCTGCCAGAGGGGCTGCCTGCCTGCCAGGACCCGGCTGTCTGCCAGGAGTGTCACCTCGCTGCCGGGGGGCCGGGGAGGTGTCGCCTTGCTCTTGGACCTGCTCGTGACCCGGGGATCTCCCCTGGCCCGGCACGCTGAGGTCAGGCGCTTTTCTGGGGGAGCAGGTGCCTGGGTTTCCTCACGCCGTCCCCACGGCATCGCCAGCCCGGGCTTGGAGTGGCATCGATCTTGCTGGAACCCGAGCGGCTCGCTGGACCGGGGCAGCCGGGATCGAGCTGGGGACCTCCTCCCCCATGAGCCAGGGCTTTGCTGCAGACCTTTCCCTGCAGGTCCTTCCTCTCCTGCCCTTCCCTGCTCCCGGCCAGGCACACGCTTGACCCCGGGAGCTCTCACGCGCAGGCGGAGATGGTGGGATACAGGCTTTGCCTCTCACAGCTTCCATCCGACAGTATTTTTTCCCATCGAATTTCAGATCGCTTTGGCCCAGCGTGGCTGCGCTGCGCGGGGCGGAAGGGGAACATCTCTTTATTAGGGTTGTTTCCTTAAATAAAGCCCTCGGAGCAAGTGCTGGGCTGGCTGTGCTGGCTATCCCATGACCGGCGTTGCGTGTTTGGGTTATTAACACCTCATTAGATGTTGGTTCCTCCTCACATCTCTGGTTCAGCAAATCCTGGTGGCTTTGACGTTGCTCCCCAACTCCTGCTTTACTGGAAATTTTTTTTTTTCATGGTCTCTTGCATTTCTGCTGATGGTTCAAATTTCATTTCTTCTTGAGGTCAGTAGTTTACTTTGACTTTTCAGATCTTTCTACTTGTATGCGGTGACACGTGTCCCCAGCGCAGGGGGTGCATCAGCACAGCTTATCGGGAGAGATTGCCATAGCATCGCTGCCAGCGGCTGGCGCTCGCCTGCGANTTTCCCTCCTTCTGGCTTGCTCTCCCAGGTGACAGCAGGGCACAGCTCTGCCCTGAGAGCTGTTCGGGGGCTCATGGAGGTGCGTTAGGAGCCCATCACCAACCTGATGTCTTGGTTGCCACTCTGCGGCTTCCCTTTGACAACAAACCTCTTCCTTTTATATATTCGTATGTCTGTCATCTCATGTAACCCAGGCCAGGGACTCGAGGCTGCGGCCCCTGAGCCACTTCTGGAGTCGGCAGATAGCACCTCCAAAGGGATCTGGCTCCTTCAAACGGTGCCCAGGAGCACGCTGCAGCCCTCGGTAAGCCGGCCTGGAAGCGGATGGCCCTTGCTTTGCAAAAAAAGCCATCGCAGATTTGCTGCTTATTTTCATCTTGAGCTTATTTTCGTCTTCCCTTCCACCGCTCTGCCCAGGGATGCTGTCTGTGGCATGATAAGTTATTTCGAGAAGTGGGGCAGTGCTGTTGGTATGGAGGGGAGCGGAGGCACCGAGATTAAAGGTAAATCTACACAGATAATTGGGAGCCTGCTTCCCGCAGAAATCAGGTGAATGTGTACGTGCTGGGGTGGGCGGCGATGGCTCTGCGGTCGCAGGGGGCTGCCCCCGGCCACCCCGCCTGCTCCCAGCCTCCACCGTGGGGTCCTGGCCGGGGGCTCGCAGACCCGCTCCGGGCATAGGGGGGGGGCTGGAGACAGCGTGGGGTTAGTAATCCCCCCCGCTCTGCCGCCTCCTCAGACCTGCCAGATGTCTCTCCTCTAGGCTTCATTTTTATAAATTGGCCTTTTAAAGTCTGTCATCCCCGCGCAGATGAAAGGGAGATGCTGCCATGCCTCTGCGTGCGCGTCTCCGAGCTGCGGTGCCTGGGTGGCGAGGCTTTTTGTTTGGGGCTTTATCGGTTCTGAAGTGCCTTTTTCTGTTTGTTTGTTTTCTTCTTTTATTTTCTTCCCCCTCCCTTAATCTCCCAGAGTCTGTTGCATCTTGGCTTGCCATCCCTCGGTTTCGGGCAGGCAGGCCCCACTCTGGTCCCTCCTGGAGAAGATGGATGGGGAGAAGCGTTCTACCCCATCCGGGGAGCGGGGGGACACACCGGCAAAGCCCCAGAGCTCGACACACGGGGCAAAGACAAGCTGCTGCCTTTTGGCACATGCAATTAAACCCATCGCAGTGGGGATTTCTCTTCCCCACCACGTCCCTTTCCACTCTTTTCTCTTTGCACCCTTTCCCCCTCCCTTGCTCTTGCCGTGCAAGCTAGGACTGGCAGCCGGAGAATCCTTTTCCCTTTTTTCCCTGAGCCCAAATTCTCCTGGCCCGTGGCTTGGTGCAGCGGCAGTTCCCAGGGAGGGTGATGGGGAGCTGGGGCTGTGAATTTTAAAGCCGAAGGAGAGTAGCCGCCACCATGAGCTGAGCCTTTAAATTCTCTGCTCGGTGATGAATGGATAAGTAGGAATTGCATTTGCTGGGCGGGTAACAAACAGCTTCGCATTTTCTGCTGCTTTTCCGCTGTCTCTTGGGGAAATTCAGACACTGCTCGTAAACTCCAGGGATGGGGTTTTTCCCAGCTGGCATGGATCCCTGCAAGCAGGACCCGCTCTGCTCTTGGGAAAGCCCTGTGATGCTGGGAAGAGCCTCGCCGGGGATTTCTGCAGGGACCGGAGCTCCACTGGGGACCGGTGATGGTGCTGCAGGATGTGAGGGGCCAGCACAGGTCCCTGATGGCCACGTGTGTCCCCTGTCCTCGCTGCCCCCCTGGCACAGCCGGGGTGCCGAGCAGCATCCCCGTCTCGAAAGCAGGAAGATGCCACGTTTGTGGGGCAGAGATGCTGCTGAGGGGAAAGCTGCGTGGTTCTTACAAGACGGTGGAGAAGCCAAGCTCCCTGGGTTCTGGCCCTCACAAGCAACTTGGGGTTTCTCTTTCCATCAAATACTTTTGTTGCCTTTGTGAGTTTCTCCCTGTTTGAGGGGGTTCGAGAGCTGCCTCCAGGGCCGGAGATGCTCCCGGAGAGCTTGGCTGTTTCATGCTGGTGGGTCAGGCAGTGTCTTGTCTCCATAGGGATGTGCTGGGGAAATGGCAACCAGCTTTTGGCCACTGCTTCTTCTCCAAATCAGAGCCTTCGGGGCTGTGTCCTGCCTGGGACCGATGTGGTCGGGGTCTGGAGGACGAGAAGCGCGTTAACACGGTCCCCGGTGCCCGCCCCAATCCCGTGGCTTGTGCAGTTCATCCAAGCGGTAATTAATTATTGGTCATGTAAGCTGCTGGCGGGTCACTGCGCGTGATTTATTAGCAGGAGTAATCCCTCGCCAGCAAAAGAGCTGCTCTGTGAATGGAGAACGGCAAAATCCAGGGGAACTGTCCTGTCCTTCCAGAAGACAGGTGTGATCCCCAGGCACAGTCCCTGTTTGGAGCACGGCACCCCGGGGCTCTGTATTCGAGCCAGCTGAGGTCGATTAGCCAAACTGCTGCCCTGGGGCGGGGAACGAGGGTAGTCTGGACACACGGACCGTGAGTTTGGGGACATGGGCTGAGCAGTGCCCCAGTAGCTCACTGGGCAAGGCTCACCGTCGCCAGCCGGCACAAGCAGTCCCGGTACTGGGAGATGATTTTTGAGACGCAGTTGCTGGGGTTTCCCCAGGGAGGTGGTTCAAGCTGCCCAAAGCTAGATAGAGGTTTGGGAAGTGCAGCGTAAGCACAAAGCCAGGGATGCACACGTCCCCTGCGAGTCCCGTGGCCACTGGGAGAGGGACTGATGTGGAGGTCGGGCAAAGTGGTGCTTCTCCCATGGGCAGGTGGCTCTGGTCTTCAGCTCCCTTCAACTTCTTGTGGACTCCTGGGTCTGGCTTCTTGGAGGCTTTTTTTCCTCCCCTGTACCCTGCCCACCCGTTGGCCTCTGCCGAGAACCTGTCCCGGCGTTATCCGTTCTGCCACAGTGCCTGACGCTCAGCAGGGAGGGCGAGCGGCAGGGGCTGAGCTCCCGCGTGGCTCCGGCAGCTCAGCTCGGTCCGACAGTGATGTGAGCGGACAGGGAGGGCTCGACAATGGCATGGGGACACGAGAGCAGCGCCTGCCCCAGGTGAGATGTCACCTGGCTGAGGAGGGTCTGGGCTATAAAGGTTGGGAATGAGCATCTCTGGCAGCATGTCGGGCTTGGTCCTTGCCAACCAAAGACTAANAAAAAAAAAAAAAAAGCGGTAAGGGATCAAGGCAGAAATACGGGTGGAGAAGGAGAAGGACCAGCTGCTGGGTGCAGAGGGGAGGGTGTTGCCCTGTGTGCCCATGTGGGCCCCGCTGGGACGCCCGGTGCTCCCTCACCCCGTGGGAGAGCTGCCACCATGCCCAGGCAGAACACACAGGCGAGATAAATCCTGAAGGTGAATCCCCTTGGGCTTCTCCGGTCGGGGACTCCTTAGCGGTTTTATGAGAAATCAATAATGCTTTTGCATGGTTATAATCGTAAAATAAGTACAATTTATGGCTGCTGCCGGGGCCAAGATTTTTCCGATGTAGGAGGTGGAGAGGGAACAGCACAGAAACACTTTCCCACGGTGTTTCCCTTTGCACCGGAGCTGCAGGCCTGCTCCTGCATTGGGGAAGGGGGGGGAGGAGACCCCCTTAGTGGGGGGGCACGGCCACGCAGAGTGGGTTGCCTGTGTCTGCACTCACGCTGTCCCCTTTCTCCCGCAGCCTGCCGGCAGGTGGAATGGGGCAGCCATGAACGGCGATGCCTTGTGCCAGGAGCCCTCCTCCCCGCTCCCTGACTGGAGGGAGTTCTGCGAGCTGCACGCCCAGGCGGCCGCCGTCGACTTCGCCCAGAAGTTCTGCCAGTTCCTGAAGGAGAACCCCCACTACGACACCCCCGGGGCAGAGACCTCCTTCTCCCACCATTTCGCCGCCAACTTCTTGGACATCTTCAGCCTGGAGGTCAGCCGGGTGTTCGTATCCGACTCCCCCACCAAGTACAACATCGTGCCCTTTGTGGGACTGCAGAACTGCCACGTCCCCTACGGACGTGAGGTCACCCCAAGGAAGGAGGAGACATCCACCGAGTCCCTGGACAGCATGGACACCCCATTGGGTGCCGGACGGTACCTGAGCCCGGCGCAGCAGGTGCAGGCACGCAAGGTGTCCTCCTATGGCCAGTCCCGCAGCTCGGAGGACGTCTCCATCCACGCTGCGACCAAGCCCAAGTTCAAGAAAGGCTTTTCCTTGAGGAACATGAGCTTGTGTGTGGTGGACGGTATGAAGGAGATGTGGCATCGCAAGTCCTCTCCGGAGCCGGGTGCCGAGGCTGCACCAAGTGGCCGGAGAGCCGAGAGGGAGCCATGGCCAGCCGGAGGGGGGAAGGAGCCCGGTGACCCACGGGAAAAATGGACCCACAAGCTGCGCCTGTCCAAGGTGCCCTCCTCCAAGGTGGAACTGGTGGACATCCAGAGGGAGGGGACGCTGCGGTACATGGTGGCCGATGACACGAACTGTGTGGGGAGCTCACAGTGGCAGAAGTGCCGCCTCCTGCTCCGGAAAGCGGTGAAGGTGGAAGGAGAGAGATTCCTCCTCGAGTTTTACGTCCCTCCGAAGGTAAGTCCTGGCGTTTCTCCGCTGTCGTATTTCTGAGCAACTCGAGCAGCAGTTGGACTTTGCTTGAGGTTTTTATGTCCACTGCTGGGATGAAATCCAGCTGTGGTCCGGAGTGGGGTTTGGTGTTGGGTGGCTGAGATGCGAACGGAGGGGACCGCGTCATTGAAACCCATCCAACCTGCAAGCCCCAGTTACTGCTGTCCACCAGGACATAGCCCCCTCCTTCCCCACAGCCTTCGGGAGAGACGCTGAAGCCTCTGCCTGGTCCTTTGGCCCCCAAATATCAACAGTCTTGGTGGAAAAACTCATTCCCTCATCAAGATGTGGGGAGTCTGGGCTATCCAGAGGGTGTTTTCCCTTCCCAGTGTGTTGCGGCGACATGTGGTTGACTGGTGGCTCATGCAACAGCAGTATGGCGGGGATTGCTGCCTGGGCTTTGGGATTTAGATCTCAGAGGGACGCTAGTCCACTTTCTGAAAGCAGAGGGAGGTTTCCTTTTAAAAGTAATACTTCATTTGGAATAATTTTGCATCTGCCAGGCCACCTCCAGTGCAGCTTTTGGTGATGGGGGCAGAAGACACCAGTGATGCCCTCTGGGGCTGGAGCATCACTACTATGGATGGGTTTTGCAGCTCTCCTCCCAGACAGCCCCAGCCCTCCTGGGCAGAGGAACACTGATTACTATTATTATTACCGTCAGTATCACTTTTCCTGGCCTGCATCTGTTCTTCTGTAATTTCAATGAAAGCTTCAAAAGCAGGAGCGGTTTGTCACTGTAGCGTGTCCTCGGTGCATCCTCCCTCCCCGTCTCACACACATCTCCCCTGCACGCGATGCAGGGAAACGTTGTCCCCGTTTTCCTGGGGGAAAGGCTGAGTGGGGGAGCCATTTGCTCAAGAAATGTGAATTACGAGACCTTCGGTCTCGCCGCAGGACCGCTTTTGCTCCTGGGCTGAGTGAAGGGACACCTTGGGCTACTAAACCCTCGCCTGTGCTAACTCCGTGATTGTGCCTCATCTGTGTTGTGTGTTCGCCTTTGCAAAGAGCACAGGGCAAATAACAAGCCGTTCCCTGGGGCTTTATTAGCTGTATGTGCTGGTAATGAAATCTCAGGTTATTTAAATACCTAGGGAAGAAAAAAACCGATTTACTTCATCTTCTCCAGGACCTCCCTGCTTGCGCTTCAGTCCCTGGTAGCGATGCCATCACGAGCCATCGTGCCAGGCACGCACCCGGGGCTGCGGCTCGACGGTGTGATCCAGACCCCCAGTAGCCCTCAGTTTGGTAGAGGCATGGATCCACACATTATACATAGGGACAGCAGGCTCGTTCGTATTTTTAAACAGCATTTTCTATTTTTCTGAGGCCAAAATGAACCTTGGCACTGTCGGTGTTAGCCCGTGCCTCTCGCCTAACCACCACATCTCTCCCGATAAAATAGAAAGCATGAGTTTAAACTCAAGTGCATCTCTCTAGAGAGCGGCTCCGCACTGGTACGGATGGCGTGCATCGCTGGTGGGTGACTCGGGGGGCTTCCTCAGCGCTGGGACCGCACGGGACATGGCTGGGATGGAACCACCGTGCCCATGGCACGGTGCACGGAGGATCCAGTGAGCCCGGTGGGTGCGGGCTGTGCAGAGCAGCGCTGGCGAGTCGGCCGCACCAAAGGGGCAATAAACTCAGCTTAAAATGGAACAACTGCTGCTCTTAAAACGTTTAGGAGAGTACTCGGAAGGATTTTTTTAGTGTCTCTTGATTTGCCTCCAAAAATCAATTTTGAAATGATTTTATGGCAACTTTTATGAACATTGTCTGCTCTCCTGTTACAATCACACCCCACTTTGGTTTACATCTTTCTCCCCTCATCCCATCTTGCTTTCCATCTGGCAAATGATTCAGCTGTAAAAGTGGCACCAGCCTGGCACAGCTGGAGGAAAACGGCTTTTTGCTTCAGCAGCACACAGGTTTGGTTTTGTGTAGGCCCTACAAAAACTAGGATCGTGTCTTTAAATCTTTAAAGGGAAGAGCCCTCCTGGGAGAAGACCCTTCTCTTGCTCACCGGTGAATTTACACTGTATTTTTTTTCCTTTGGAAGCAGCTGCCTCCTCCTACCTGACCTTCTCCCGTGCAAAGACCAAGAGGGAAAAATCCTCCGGGGCAGGGCTGAGCCCCGCACAGCACTGGGGCCCCGGGGCTGGCGGAAATGAAACGTCCTGGAGGGGAAAAAGCAGTTCCTGTTCTCTGTCTTGGATCTATTTTTTTTCCCCCCTAAAAAATAGGAACTGAACCCATTGTTGGTAACCTGCTGCATGGTGCTCATCACCGGCCTCGTCCCATCTCGTGCACCCAAGGGACCAGGCGCAGGTTTCGGTGACTAAGTCATATCTCTGCTTCCCACAGCCGCGATGCGCCGGATCCTGGAGCCCCAGAGGGGACCAGCCCCGGAGAGCAGCTCCACAGGCTCCTTTGTGGGGATTCGTTATAATTAAAACAAATATCTGGGGAATTTGTTGCTCAGCAGAGATTTCAAGTAGGAGGCACCAGGTCCTACCCCCCCCCGCCATCAATGCTCCAGCGGGTGCCGGGGGCCCCAGGGGAAATTAATTTTTCTTTATTTTAATATAATTAAAATTCCCTGCATGGCTAAGGCTGCTGCGTCGTAGCTTTTCGGTTGAAATGCCGCTTCTGCGCTGGCTAAATGGGGCATCTTCCTGGGCTGCTTTCTGCATAGGAAGGATCCCCCGTCAGACAGCACAATTCTCTTGTGCCATATCTCCACCGGGGGAGGGTTTAAAAAGGAGAGAAATAAGTGGTCTTGGCAGAGCTGGTATATCAGCCTGTGCTGGAGCAAGGAAGAGGTTTGGCAGTTAAATGCACTAACCTCCCTATCTTCCAGCGGGCCTCCTCTTGGTTTAATTAAAAGAGCTTGGAGTTATCAGGCACATGAGGGAAATCAATGCTTTTTTTCTCTCCCCCACCCCTGCCCCCCAAGCCTGTAATAACCGTGCAGGCTGTGCCGTGATCTTGCCTCTCTGAGAGCCCCGCTGCGGCGTCCCCCGGGAGAGTTTGATTCAATTGAGCGACTTTTTTGTTTTATGTATCGATTTCTTTTAATTTTTTTTTTTTTTCTCCTTATCCCAGGCTTCCAAACCCAAGGTGAGCATCCCGCTGTCAGCCATCATCGAGGTCCGCACCACCATGCCGTTGGAGATGCCTGACAAAGACAACACCTTCGTCCTGAAGGTGAGAGCAGGGCAGCAGCGGTGTGTATCCCGATGGGGACCCCATCTGCGCCCGCATCCAGCCCCCGCTGCGGGGATGCTCAGTCTCCAAGGGGATCGTTGCCTCGGTTTTCGGAGCTGAGATGCCAACAGCGCTAATGCTCCCCACGGGATCCCTTCCCGGGTTGTGCCCCCCGCCCCCAAAATGATCCAACCTCCACCTGATGCCTGGGTATTTTGGGATCGAGCTGTTTGCCTGGCTTTCACCGTGGGGTTTTGCTTCTCCGTGTCACCAGGAGACTGGTTAAATTAGTGTCCAGAGACACTAATTGGTGCAGCTGCCCGTGGTTTTGTGACTGCCACTGCCCTGGATCGGTGGCATGTGGTGGCCATTGTATTGACATGGCAATGGGAATGGCTGTGCGGGGCCACCGAGGCCCTGGGGATCAACCACCCCACCCGAGTCTGGGGGCACGAGCAGAGAATGAAAGTCTCTCTCTGCAGAAATCTCTCCCGTATCATGTAATTAATTAGCTTAACGCTCCCTCCTGCTCTGCCGAAAGGCAGCAGCCTGTCAGGGCAGATCGGGGCTGAATTTCGCAGGGTCCCGGCTCGGGGCATGACATGCTGCCGTGATGATGGATGTGTCGCTGGAGATGGTGTTTCTCTCCAGCTAATGAGGCTCTGCCTCCCAGCTCGTGCTAATGGATTTGTGCTCTCCATCAGAGCCGTTGGACGTGCCTCGCTGGGAGGTAGCACACGGATGTGGGGAACACCAGCATTTTGAGGATTTTTGTGTCCTACCTTAGCTAAAAAAAAACCCTACCTTGCTCCCTGATGCTTCTTCCTAAAAGCATGCGGCAAAGGCAGAGTGGAGAGGCCAGGCTTCCTGGCTGAATGAACTTGCTTAAAAGCTTAGAAAACTGTGAAAGCAGAGGAGGGGAAAAAATTGAGCCTGGCTCCGTGAAAGCCCCCGTGCCTGGTAGCCCATCTGGCTCCAGCACACGTTGCCATGGGAAATTGCTCTCCACCAAACCCACCTCCTTGTAAAGGTCCCACACCTTCTCCTGGCAGCCTCCTCCAGAGCGTCCTCCCTGCTCCACGGACTTCTTGCTGTTCAACCTCAGCCTCTGCTGCGGTCGGTGTCCACCACGGACATGGAGGCTAATTTGGCTGTTGCCTTCTGTGCCTCAAAGACCAACCTCACGTGTCGGCTTCTCTCCAGACTGACCAGCCCAAGGTCCTCCCCACTTTCCTTGTGGCCTCTGGAGAGAGTGTGCCACAAAGCATACATGGTGCCATGGCCAGGAGCGGATGGGAAGGATTGCTTCTCCTTTGATTGCTTCTCCTTTCTTCTTCCTCTTTACCCAGCCCAAGCTGACCCAGTTGATTTCTTTGTACCCTGATGACGATGTCGACTCATACGCAGCTTGTGGTCTGGTGTAACCCCTCGATGCATTTTGCAGAACCACCCCGGAGTCACGGTTCCCCAGCCCAGACGCCCACAGCGATCAGTGTGAACCCAGAGCTCGCCCGTGCCCTTGAGCTGGGGGCTGGCTTGGGCTTTTTCTTCCACAGAGCATTTCTCAGCTTCGACAAGTTCATTTGAATTCTCGTCTCATCCGCCAACACACTTGCATTGTGGTGTCATCTCTAAATTGATTAGGCATCTTCTCTTTGCTTTTGTCCTAATTGTTACTGAGGAGCAGCATGCACGGAGAGAGTCCTTGATGTGAAAGAGCTTCTAGCGTCTCCCTCAGCTTTGATCGTTAGCCATCAATAACCCATAAACCATCAATAACCGCTCTTGGAATATGGCTCATCGGCTACTTGTGATCGTGTTTCCTAGATTCCCTTACAAGTCTCATCTTGCTGCCTGCCTTGCTGGAGTGCCACGTCAGTGTGCAAAGCGTGGCCAACGCCAAGGATGTGGCACTGCCTCTCCCTGTCCCTGGGGCAGTCACGAGCAAGTGCGGATGGGTTGGACAGGGTTTGGTCGTGGCAGGTCCCTGCTGGGGGGATTCAGCTCCGGGGTGCTTCCTGGGTGCCTGTGGAGGGTTGGTTTCTCTGCCTGCTGGAGGAGGGTTATAAGCTCTTCCCTCTTCTGGAGCCCGACATGCTCTCTCCACTCCCACCACTAATGGCCCTGCGACTGCTTCAGCCATTTTCTAATTACCCCAGGGAACGCTCCAAACCCCACCGGGCTGAAAACGCCTGATTGACCGGGTACCCTCCTGCTGCTGCCCCGTTCTGGCCGGGGCGCTTACCCTGCCGCGGGGTTAATTGATTGCAATCGATCCTTTGAGCGATGCGACGCAGCATCGAGCCCATCTGCTCGCTTCTCCCTCCTGCTGCCCCTCTCCTGCCGCTCCGGCCAGCCTTTGCCCTCCCCTCCCGGCTGTCAGCACAGGATGCTTTTCCCCTCTTCCTGACATCCTTTGTTATTTGTATCTCATTTTCTGCCCCAGCCCTTCTTGCTGGGACATCTTCTTGCCGCTCTTCTGCGTTGCCCCGTTGCCGGCCGGACTCGCGCAGGGGGTGAAGCACCCCTCGCTGATGTCGGGGTACGGATCAGAGGGGTGAGAACGGGAGCTGGGTGCCGTGGTTTCCCCGCTGCCTTCCTACGGGGCTGATGTCGAGCCCGATCTTAACCTTCGCGTGCGAGGTGCCGCACTCTGGCAGGTTACAACGGGTGGAAAAGCCCCTGCCTTGTTCAGGGAGGCCACGCTGGAATAGTTTCTCCCAAATTGCCTAAAAATGAGCAGGCAGCACGTCCCCACTGCCCGTCAGACACCAAGCACGTGCATTTTTAGTCTTTTTTTTTTTTTTTCCATTGCACAAGCGGGCACTTGCAAAATACCTAAGCCCCGCACGTGTTTTGCTTGCTGTCATGCTCTGCATGAAAGAGCAGCCCCATCTCCCACGCCGGCTTCGTGCACTGCCCTCAGAAAGCTGGAGAGGCTCCTTTGCTCTGCTTAAACATAACGGGGGGGGGGGGTAAATCTTTGCTGCTCCCCTCCCCCTCTGCTCGGGGCAGCCCGTGTGTGGCCCCGGGCTGCAGCAGGGGAGCAGATGGCTGCTCGACCCCAGCCCAGGCGCTGCGCACCGCTCCCCGCTCGCCCTGCTTATTTTCAGGAGAGTGATTCAGTTGTTTGTGATTAATTTAATTTGCTAGGAGGTTGTCTCGGCTGGCAATGCGATACCCTCCCGGAGTCAGGGCTGCCTCACCAGCTCGGGAACGCGATGTATATATAAAGGGTCCAGGAGGGACGCGGGGAAGCCGTCGCATGGGGTGGCTTCTGAGACCCTCAGCCCTGCTGCCCCATTGCTGATGTGGGGCTTTTCTGGGTCCTCCCTGGCACCAGAAAGCCTCAGCTCCTTTGGGCTTGCAATTTGGGAGGCTCTTTTGCATCCTGATTTTTATTTTAATTTTTTTCCTGTTAAAGTGGGTTTCTCTCCTACCCTGTTGCAATCAGAAGCCTCATGGACCAGCAGGCAGAAAAGATAACAGGAGAGGTTTTAAACTCCTGGGTTTGAGGGTCTGGGAGGATTCTGGGGCAATGAGAGAGCAGCGCGACTTCTGCTCTGCCTGTGCAGAGCTGGTTTCTGGAGGACGCTGAGGCACCCCAGAAGCGAGGGATGCTGTCTGTGGTGGTGCGTGGTGCTGCGCACCCCCGATGCCCCCGGCCAGGTGTGG
>VZSZ01006151.1:48276-59121 GCA_013398815.1 Ibidorhyncha struthersii | reverse complement strand
TCCATCTTCCCCGGGGTGCCCTGAGGAGAGAGACCCATCCCGGGGGGAGGACTGGCCCGTCAGTGCTCTGTCAGCTGGTCGTTCGTCTGCCTGCTGTTTTTAACTGGGGGGGGAGCATGACCCTGATTCTTCTAACTGGGTGTTTTGATCCTTGTCCTGAGGAGGAGGCGTTTGCCAGGTGGAGACTCTCACCCTCCCTCTGTGTGTGCGCTGGAGGAGGCTGAGACGTCCCCGTGCTGTGCTCTTCCTCTGACCTTGCACCATATGTTCTGCCTTCCCTGCTCTTCCCTGTCCCCTGTAGATCTGGCATGGAAGGTGCACAAATGCCTTTCATCTCTTCCCAGACCACTGGTAGTGGGAGTATACTCAGTTTCTGCGAGTGCTTGGAGGTGCTGACTTGCTTCCTTCTAGTTTCCATACTGAAAAGAAGCACAGACACTCCTAATCCTCCTGGGGTTTGTTGACCTGCAGGACTCAATGTGAGGGAAAGAGATGATACCTCCTGATTCTTGCTTTCTGCCTGCTCCTGATCCCTATGCATGAAGAAATTGCTACAGCTGTGTTCCTTCTGAGATCTGTCATCTGATGGAAGAGGCTGTTGTCAGACATACACCACTTTCAACAATGTGTTAAAATTGCAGACTTTGCTCCTAGAAGATACTGATGACTGGTTGGTTTGTTCTTGCAGGAAAAGACTGTACCAATTCCTGAAAAACTGAATGAATGGGCACCAAGACCTCCCCCGGAGTTTGTTAGAGATGTCATGGGTAAAGATACTATTCTTCAGATAACTGTAGGGTCAGCTACATTAAACTTAGAAAAGTGTTTAACAGAAAATGCCAGCGACGGTTTTCTGTTGTTGCTCATTTTGCTGGAGAAAAGAGGGATGAAATGTGCTTCGAGAGTTGCTTTTCCAAGTTTTATTTGTTTCTTGGGTTCCACTTTTCTGCTTGTTGTCAGAATGCAAAGTGAACAACGCCTGTGGCGCTCCAGCACGTGGACTGCATGCAGTGAAATAAGCTGCTGCTCTGGTGATGACAAGTAAATGATGATAAGTAACTCTGTCCTTTCCGTGGATCTGAGAGTGCTCTGGAAGCTCAGAATTATGAAGTCCCTCTTTTGACTGCTTTGAGTCTGAATCTCAGGTAGTGAGAAGCAGACACGTGCAGTGGATATGATTGTACTTGCTAAGGTAGGGAGCTGGCAGCTGTACAAGAAGCAGATGCAAATATTCTGCTTACACTTTACTTTTACCTGCAGGGGTTAAATTTAGTTGTTGTGGTATAAATTGTATCTGCATGTAGAAGTTTTGTCTTTCTTTGAGACCTTCATCCTTATTAATGATCCTTCCTAGAGGCTGACTTGTTATTTCAGAATAATTGATCTTGGACTAAAGCTTTTATACACTTTGGAATAAACTGTTCTGCTCCTTGTAATTCCCTGATGGCTTTTTCAAATAGCTTTGCTGTGTGTTTGAGTTGAACTGTCTTGTTTTTCTGGGAACACCTGACGTGCTGGGATTCTGTTGGTATCAAGAGCACCCCTATTGCATTCCCAGCTGCTATGTTTTAATTACTAGGTGTCTTCTTCGAGGCATGCATTTGTGTGCTTTGCATTGAGAAATGGCTCAGGAGACAGAGGAAGAGAACGGATTGTGATGTTGAAAGCTCCTATGAGACTTCAACATGCAGACTGATGCCAGAAAGAGAGAGCTATAGGGATTTCATTTATGAAGAAACAGTCAAAAACTGTCAGTGGTATCTGTCTTGCATGGGAAAGCATAATATGATGGGATTTATCACCTTTCTGTTGACCTCTGTTTTTTGTATGAGATGCTGAAAATGAGTAAGAAGCAGCCTCAGTAGGATGTTTTGGCTCACCTCTGCCTATAAAAGAATGGGGTGTGCATTTGATCCCTGGTTCTTTTACTGCCTCAATGTCCAGCTAAGACTGGATTCTGTCTAGGGGAGTAACTGACCAGTAGAAACTGCAGTGAAGCCTAAGTGTATGGTTCTGCAGCTCGCTTTGGGTTTTGATTGTGAGTGATTTGAGCTTATATAAAATGGTGACACGCTCTGTGAGTTGTTAGTAGATTTTCATCTTACAGTGCCCTTTCATGTGTCCTGTCCCTCAGCATCTACCTGTACTCATTTGTGAGCCTCTAGTAAATATTATTTTCTAGCAGACTAACTCTTCTTTATTGTAGGTTCCAGTGCTGGAGCAGGGAGTGGGGAGTTTCATGTGTACCG
Source organism: Ibidorhyncha struthersii (assembly GCA_013398815.1). Classification (NCBI taxonomy): domain Eukaryota; kingdom Metazoa; phylum Chordata; class Aves; order Charadriiformes; family Charadriidae; genus Ibidorhyncha; species Ibidorhyncha struthersii. Next base: position 56,872 of record VZSZ01006151.1, on the reverse strand, counting down.
GCATCTTCGTCGGCGAGAGTACCAGAGGCAAGATTTCATGGATGCCATGGCTGAGAAGGTTAGCAGGACTCTTTATAACTCCCCCCCACCCCCGACTATTTGATGTTCATTGCATATCTTTTTTTCTTTTAAAGTCATGTACAAATAATTTGGGTCCAAACCACCCCTTATCAGAGGAAAAATGTAGGAATATGTGGTATGCGGCGTCTTTGTCAATACTGAAACATTTGGTGCTTTGTGTCAGACTTGCTTCATCTTCTCTGTTCACTGGGGTCCCAGCACGCTGTAAGACTGCACGTGAACATTTGTGTTCTCAGGTTGGATAGAAAATGCTTTAAAAACTGTAAATCCCTAATACCACTGTCTTGCACAGACAGAATCAAAACGAGTGCCTGCGCACAGTTTGGTTCACTCTCTTTTAAGTCTTGGTCGAGTAGAATAGCACCTCTCTCAGAGAGCGTTATTGTTATACTCTCTCTTGGCCAAGATGAGTCCTTTGATACATATGTTAATCTTTGTGTCTCGAATTATTCTCTTGCTTTTACTGAAACTTTTCTTTGGGGCAGAAGCCAAACCTCCCTCATCTGTTTTGGTGAGGATTCCTCCCTCTAAAGACTTCCCCGTTTGGCTCAGGCTGCAGGTTAAAAACGTTGTCTGTACAGAGGTCATCCCTAGGAATATGGCGTTTGTATAAAGAAGTAGCCAGACAAAATCTGGCAAAGCTCCCTTCTGTATTTTGCTAAATACTTCTCCCTAAAAGGACATGGCTTTGAAAAGAAGTATTTTAATTTAGATTGTGACCAAAGTATGACATGTGATCAATTACAGCAAAGACTAGATGAGGAATTCCAGAAGAAACTGGAGAGGAATAAGATGATTGCAGAAGAACAAACAGCAAAACGCAGAAGGAAGCGGTAAGGGCAGATTGTTCCCAGGAGGCTTGACGTGGAAACCCTCATGCCCTGTGCCTCATCTGTAGCTGCATGCTTTGGATAAATGCTATCATTCTGTGTCTACATCTATCAGCTGAAAAGTCAGGCTGTGAAAATTAATTTTGTTAATGTCATTGTTTGGTTTCTAAAGGTGGCTGTAAACTTGACAGGCTTTGCTGTCCTGGTTTATTTTCTGTGCCATTGCTAACGGGATAACTTTTGACTGGTTGAACAGTTTTTGCTGACACGGTGGTGTTGACTGCAACATGTCTTACTGCATATTTGTTATAACAGTGTCAGGAAAGGTTTATATTTACATCTGGCTTAACAGCTGACACCAAGCAGCTTAAGTGCAAAAGTGGGTACTGCTTAATGGGTACATATATGGATTTGGACTAGCAGAGCGTGGTGGGGCCTCATGCTGTCCTGCTTACACTGTCAGTGTGACTAGTCCAGTTCAGTCTGTGAATACTGAAAAGGCCACTGATGGGTGCAGTATTGTTAAAATCAGTAGCCGCTTCTACCTACCGCGTTGAAATGTCTGGCAGGTCTAGTAAGTTAGATGGAAAAATTAAAAAATATTAAATGCGTCCTTCTCTTAAGTTTTAGACAAAGTGAATCATTTACCAAATTGATTCTCACAAGAAGTAGTCTGAGCATTGTAATGCAGTGATACAAGAATTTAAATTCCACAGTCTGTGTCCGCCATACCTTTCAGAAATAGCAGGGTATCATGGCTCAGCTCTTTCAGAGGGTCTGACCCTGAGCAGCCTCTCTCTTGCTTCTTTGAGAATGGGGGTTTGCATCCTGTAGCGGAGAGTTGCTGCTGAAAGGCCTGTGCATAGTGACTCACTGGCATATTAGCACACAAGTGCACAACACAAGCACTGTTGCCATCTTACTTTAATTTAGTGTGGTCCAACAGATGGCCAGCAAGTCAGATCTGGCCTGCTGCCTTTTCCCTGGCTGAGATGGAGAACAGCTGTTCAAACAGCAAATGCTGCCTAAACACTCCAACGCCTCCTTGTCACCCTTCTATAGTCTAATGGTGCAGGTCCCAAGCAGCTTTGCCCTGTAGGAGCCCCTCTAACTCCCTTCACCACACTTTCTCTTCTGTCCTGACCTAACAGATCCAGTACTTGGTGCTCTCTTTATGGTGTTGAGAGAGGAAGATGAGTTCCAAATTGCTCTGCCCTGGGTCTGCCATTAGATTGCCTGGTTACCTTTGCTAGGCAAACAGAACTGGGTCGTATGAACTGAAATTCCCTCTTGGCCCTAATTTTACTCCTAGGGTCCAGTATACTGATTAAGTACAGCCAAAGGTGAAGGTCAAAGCGTACTGCATTATTTTTTTCAATTGAAGTATGCATTACTGGTGATGACTTTTTTTTTTTCTCCAGTGTTCAGTTCCAGCAGTCTGGGCTTTGACATCATTTTCTCGTTTTGTTTATTAGGCTAGGTAGCTAAAATGTAGGAACAGTTTAATTTTTGTTCCTTCTGTGTTCTTGGAGATTCTTGCATATCATATAGTTTTGGTTGCAGTGGCATCATGGAAGACTTTAAAAAAATTTCATTAGACTGAAAACACCACAGAAAAGTTTCTGTCGATCATGTGTCTAAGGTTGCTCTCACTGAATTTTCAGTTGAGGCCAAATTCAAATTGAACTTCTCTGCTGAAGTCTCTTTTTCCAAGATGTCTGTAATATGTCCTTTATCAGTGTATGAATGTGCAAAGCACGACGATATTGGATTTGCATGAGTCTTTTCTTCTTTGCTTTATAGACAGAAGTTAAAAGAGAAGAAACTGCAAGCTAAGAAAAATAAACTCGAACAAAAGAAGCAGGAAAAAGGTCAGTGAAGTTTAGTTTTCTCAAGACTAGTTCTGTTCCCTAATTGAAGCCTAGAAGGGTTTGTTCCACCCCACTACCCCAAGCATTCTCGATACATGAATATGAGCCTTAAGCTTGTTATTTTAGCTAATGTTTCAAAAGTCCTCTTTGAAAGCCATCTATGTTGAGATTTAATCTTACAAATAACTTGGCTGTTTGTGAATGTTTTCCCTTTATTAGGGGAAATTCTGGACAGCGAACATTGGAAACCGAGTTTGTTGATTGTGGGTGTTTTGCCCCAGCTATCCTGACGAACTGCAGATTTAGAACATCTTCTGCTAAAAAAGGCAATATTGTTAAAGGCTGTTATTTTTCCAAGTATATTTTGAATGAGTATGGGAAACAGGTGGAAAAAATGCACAGCTTGGACAGCGAGAAACTGAGATATGATTTTTGTGTGTAAGAAGTTGAGCCACCTTGGTGCCATCTGTTCCACGCAACTATTTGCTTTCACATAGAAATAAATGTGAAAAACCTGACTGCCTCTGTTCTCCTGCAGTCTTGAAAATTAATGTTCAGCAATGTCAGTGTAACTGTTTGCTCAGACTCTTGAATAGTTGTTGCTTCCTTTCAGTAAGCATATTTTTAGTTTAGTCTTTCAAATAGTTGTTCTTTGTGAATTAGCACACTGCTTTGTGGTTAAGCACACTAACTCTGCAGTCCTAAAGTTACAACAGTTCCTGATAATTCTGCTAGAACAGTGACTTGTCTGACAGTTCCACCTTATTTCTGCTTTGCTTTTCAAAATTGGATCTGTGTCAAGTGAACCACTGCCAGCCTCCCATATAAACATGGGAGGACAAATTAATCATTAGGTTAATTTTACTTGTGACAGCAAGTGAATGTAGTAGAGTGGGGGTTTTCAGTGTTTTGTTTTCGTTCTGTTTTTTGGTTGTTTTTTTTTTTTAAGCTACTCGTTTATGAATTGTGACTGGGAGGAGAATTTAAATATGAGTCAACATACTTTTTTTCACTTTGAGTGAGTAAAACAGAATACCCATCCCTTTGGGGAGTGGCTGGGAGAGAGGCTGGATCAGGGACTGGCACTGTGCTACAGGACTGCCATGTACCAATTGTTGAGCTGGAGTGGTTTTGTTCAGAACAAGTGACTTATCTTCTGGAAGCCAGAACCCAAACTCTCCTGTCTTTAGAGCAGTTCTTAGCTCTTTACAGTTTGTGATTGTCTATTTTAAAAACACAGTAAAATCAGTGGAGGTAGGAGCTGCTGATAACCATCTTTAATCTGCTGAGAACAGGCTTGTCTTTTTCTACTTTTGTGTGCCCTGGGTTGAGATCTGAGAATTTTTTTGAAGTTAATTGAAATGTATTTGTTGGGTGTGGCAGGCAAGCATTTGTCTTCCTTTTTGAATGAATAAAGAAAACCTCCGAGTTGCCATCTTTCACCTTCGTAGTAAATACATTAAGAATAAAGGTTGGCGCTAAATGAAGGTCAGCCGTTAAAGTTGCATTGTTATACAGACCCCTAATAAAAAATGAAAGTGCAGAACTTCACCACACGGTGGCATCAGACCACTAGTCCTAAATCCTGCGTATAACTGGTCAGAGTATGAGCTGAGTGTGACTTGGCCTAAGAAACAGTAAAGGTACAAGAGCTGCTGGGAACAGAAGAATGGCTATTCGATTCAGGTCCCACTTTATGCCGTACCTAATTTTCATTATCCTTTACTTCATTTCTAGTAGGTATTTTCTGGTCTTTTAGCAGGCTTCCTGAGTTTTCTGTGTCCCTCATTAATCTTACACATATCTTAACGAGTTCCTGTACTTGCAGTATACCAAACAGTCTGTAAAAGTTCATGGCACCTTGTGGAGTTTCTGTAAACAAAAGGTAAACCGGTTTCTGTTAAAAAAAAAAAAAAAAAAAGTGTAGCAATATACTGAGCTTTGCTGTGGCTTCCCAGTGCCTGCGTTCTTTAACAGAACTGTGTGATACTTGAAAGTTCATGCCGACACGCAGAGGTGAGATTGGGAATGAGAGAATCTGTCACTTCAGCGCTTGACTACCTCTGTTTGAAAGTGTTCCATGGGGGTGGCGTTGTTTAATGATGGACTTGGCACAGTGGTAGCTTTGGAGGTAAGGGAGTATTTCTCCAAGGGAGAATTTGATATTCCGTGCTCTGCATCGCTCAGTAGAATTAATATAACCTGATACATGTTTCCTTAGTATCTGGGACTACTTTGTTGTGAGATACTTAACAAGGAGGACTCATGGGAATATGTTATCCATCCATACTAATTAGCATGACCTAATACACGTTTGCGTAGCACCTGAGACAATTTTGTTGTGAAATACTTAACATATTCCCATGTGTCTCCCTTGTTATCAATTCATACTGTTTGTGTTTTGTAGAACCTGATCAATCTCAAGAGCGAGTCAGCAGCGAGGATGATGACGAGGATAGCAAGGAGGAGGAAGAGAAGGAGGATGATGCTGAAGAGCCAAGTTTTGTGATGGGAAGAGGATGAGGCCTTTCAGGGACAGCTGAAAACATTGTTCATTGCTTTATATTCAGGAGCATGAAAGTCTTTCATCTCAGCCAAGCAGAACCCATTGGCGTACGTTATATCTGCTTAACGGTGAATGACGTTCACGTCACAGGCCCAAGAGATATTGATAGAGAAATGCCAAATAAGAGATTTTTTCTTAATTGCTTGTATAACTGCTATGCAGTCTGCTCTAAGTTTGCTCTAAAGAGTCAGCCATAAGTCTCTGTGACCCTAGAGTTCTTTCAAACATGGCCCAGAGTGTTTTTCTGTCTGAAAGCTAAAACATATCCATTACCATTTAAGGAAAATATTACTGTGAGGGCTACGTATTCTACTTATGTCGAAGCTGGTAGCAGTGGGATACATGAATCTAAGGGAAGAGTTTAACCTAAAGTAGAAAAGTGGTCTGTAGCCAGACTCTCCTGCACTGTGAGTGTTCTGAATTTGGGGTTTTGTATGGGGTCATCTCTAACCCAAAGAAATCAGTTTATGTTGCTAGACAAGTTCTATAGATTTTTAAGCAGGATCCCTTTTTTATTGCTAAAACTTTCCCTATTACTTTTCTTCCATGTTTTTTAAATTAATAAAGGGGATGTGTTGGATTGTTCTGTCTTCCTTTTTTTTTTTGAGGAGGAGGATTTCAGTAAAATAGATGCTTGCAGGTGCTGCAGGAAGAGACAAAAAGACCAAGTGATGTGCACGTGAAAAATACGGCAAAAGGTGTTAGCTGCATTTCATTTACTTTTTGCTTTTGGATTGGAACAACATCTTTTCCAAAAGATTATGTCTGTAAAGCCTCCAAATCCTGTGGCAGAAAGGCTTGGAACAGAATGGTTTTGCTTGTGTTCAGCTTCATGTAATCACACTTGCCTTTCTCTCTGCTTGAGCTCTCTGCTTTGAACTTCGGATTCCCCAGTAGGAATCATACCGTCAGTATATATATTTACTTACTGGTGCTTAAATGAAAAGCATATGCAGTGGTGGTTTTATTTGTAACTTGGGTTGTTGTCTTTTCAGTGTATCTTTAATTAGAAGTGCCTGCTATCTTTCAGACACGCTCATCCCAGGACCTCGGCATCCAGAATGTGGTGCTACTTCTTCTCAAGCCTTTGTTAATGCCAAATTATTTAAAGCAAAAACAATAAAAAGGGAGAATCCCCTTTTTGATTTAGCCTTTGTTGAACAGTGCTGCCAGAAATCCTGCATTTTGTCTGCGCTGGCTTTATGTAATGGCTTCTCAGTGGTATTACCGTGGCGGTGGGAAGCAGATATGATCAAGTGCACGCGATATTTGTGTTTGGCTCCCTTGTACATACCCAAAGACTTTAGAGCTGGATAACTTCTGAGCTGCAAGGTCCATGTCCCCACCACCACCCTGGGTTAGAGATCTGCATGGAATTGTTTTCTGCTTAGTCTCCATAGAGGCAGGTGCTTTGGAGTAAAGTTGTGACGGTGTTTTGTTTTCTAGCGCTTAAGATGCAGAATGGATGTTCTGCAGTTGTTGGCATTTTCCCTGTGGAGAGGGATGAGTTATGAGAATTGCTTCACTTGAGTCACCCTTAGGGCAGGTAAACCCTATTGATGCGTCTGTGTCATAGGATGAGCCATCAAAACGTGATGTTTCTTAGCTTTCGCGGATGGAGAAGAAGTGAGAGTCCCACAAATAAACACAGGCTCTTCTGCCTCTGAGCTTGTCAGGCTTTTGAGCTGAATAAATAAGTGGTGTTTTGCGTTAAGTAGAGCAGATGTTGCTGCATGAGGACGCGCTTCTTAGTTGTGAAGAAGGTGGGGTTGAGTTGGTCTTGGTGAACTAAATGAATTCAGGTTGTGCAGCTTTATCTTGCCTCCCTAGGACACTGTTGTTACTCATGCTGAATTATTCATAAGCTACGTTTTCTAGGAATGCTAAGTTTGTAGGTGAAATCCATAAAAAGCAAGCAGGATGTGTCGCTGAAGGTGGTAGATGCCTTACGGTCTTTCTTGCTGGGGTGGCTGAGCGTAAGCAGTAGGAGCTGTACTTGGTAGGTGTTGCTATGAATTCTGAAAAATACTATGCCTTGTTGTGGTTGTTCCTGTCAGTACTATGTCTTCCAGAACACAAAGGCACTTCAGAGTGAGCGTTTGAAGGGATGTTTCTTCGTTAAGACAAAATGCAAGTAGTCTGTGACCTCAAAATGCAGAGAACATCGTCTGTGGAGTAGAAAAAGGGATGCGCTCCCATGTGTAGTAAAATGAGGAACAATTCTACAATTGCTTCCTGTTCCAAATATGGCATCAAAAAAGCAGTAATAACGTAAAGGCTTTAAACTGCCAAGGAGTTTGACCTGCTTACGTTAAATTCTTGCTCTGGATTCTTTTCTAGAGGAGTCCGTCTCCTTTCTCTGGTGGAGACTAATCTTCAGGGGCTAAAGTTTGCTGCTGTTCCATTTCTACACGTGTTCGTGCAAGCGTGGGACCCCGAGAGACAGCAGGGTTAGTGCTGTAACCGAGCAGAGGTATTCGGAATCTCAGAGGTGAAAAGCGCACTCAGGATAACAAACAGTATTTGTCTCCGATAAGTTTTTAGGAATCGTTTCCCTTTGTCTTTTCCCTCCCCCAGGCAGAGGTGAATCAGGAAGGTGGGATTACCTAAAGCTGACCCTTTGTGCCGCCTTTCAGTATTTTCTTTATCTCCTTTTCAGGGAAGGAACTCCCTCCTCTTTCCCATAAGCCTGTCCCTATCCTTGCTCTTCTGATGGGTTTATACAGGATTTCCTGCTGAGTCAGTAGAGGAGGAACGCGGGAGATAGCAGCTTCCCTTCCCAGCCCGCCTTTACGCAGGGAGCCGTTCCTCTGCTTCAGCCAGAGGATGCTGCAGCTCGGCGCAGGCGGAAGTCAGCGCTACCTTTTGACTTATGTAAGTGGCGACTTTTTGCTGTATAATTAATAATTGTAATAAAAGCACAGTTACACCCCATTGCACCCATCCCTTCTCTGTGGAAAGGCTTAAGAGCCCCAGGGGCCGGACTGTCCTGCTTTGACACAGACCGAGTAATGTTTTTATCGGGGGGGGTGGGGGTGGATGGGGTTTCACCCCGACCATGAATTTAGGGATCCGCGGACCTGATGTTTTTCCCTACGGATGCACCTTCACACGGGGAGCTGCGGCCCCCCAGGGACCCCTGCCCGCTGCTGGAAGGGCTGCCTGGCCCCGGCTGTGCCGGGGACAGCTCGGGGTAGCCCTCCTCTGTTTAGGAAAGCCCTCAAACCACCCACCCCTCTCTCAGGTGA
>VZSZ01006151.1:27908-47203 GCA_013398815.1 Ibidorhyncha struthersii | reverse complement strand
AGCAGAAGAAGGGGGAATAGCGGGGCGCGGGGTTAGGCTTAGCCACGGTGTGCGGGTTTCTGAATGACACTGTACAGGGGAGAGAGGCGCTGGTACAAATATGCTGATCGCTCTCGGTCCATGGGGCAGAAACCTGGGTCCAAGGGGAGGCGGGTGTCCCAAAGCCAGGCAGAGACGCTGGCAGTGCTGCTGAGACAGTGCTCTGCGGGCAATTGTTTGGGGCGGGAGGGGGATCGGTGTATCTCAGCCCCAGCTGCGTCTGCTTCGTTCCCTGCTGTGAAGAAATCCCCACACGTGCGCTTGCAACTGCACGGGGCAGCTGAGATGTAAGGCACGGCAAAGGCTGTCCCCGCTACACTGGCGGCTCCGAAGGACAGCGCTGGACAGATTAACAAAATCGATATGAGGTAGCAATCGCAGAGAGCTTTCTGTCTTCAGCGGTGTGAAATGCAGCGGGGTCAAATGCATCAGTGGTGCAACGGAAGTGAGTAAAGACACAGCTGGGACGGACTTGGCCAGAGCTGGCAGTTAGGCTGAGGAAAAGGTCTCCTTCATCCAAAACTCAACAGCCGGGTGCAGTAAACCCCTGAAGGATAGTTATTTCTGTAAGAGCAAGTGTCCTGAACCTTTAACATTGCAAGGCAGGGACATGAAATCTCCAGCATAACTCTCCCCTGACGCAGATAACTAGCCAAAAAGTATTTCCAGAGTAAAACTGCTTAAGATACAATGCATGTAAAATACTTCTCTGGTCTTGTGTTTCAGCCGTCGGAGCCCTCCACCCAGTCTCTCCATGTCTGTAGCCAGCAAGGTGAGTTTGCCACCCTGTTACTGCCCGTTTGGGCTATGTTTGTGTTCATAGATCTTGTTCTGAAGTTGTTTACTTATTTGGGAACATCTCTTGAGCTGCTCCAGAGTGAAAATTCATCCTTGTGGTATTTTTGGCTTATTTTTCTAAGGAAAGAAGCAGATGTGATTGGGTACTCTTACTCTCCCTCTGTAACCTCTGAATTCATTTGTCTTTTCAATGGAATTTGTCCCAGGGGTTGAAATTTCCTACATACAAAGTTCCTACGCGTTTTGTGAAAATAAATGGCAGGGTAGAGGCCATCAGTGTTCCAACTACAGACAAAGCTAATAAATTCACCCCACACTATACGTTGCAGAATCTACACAGGATGTTGTCACAGGAAACAGCTTTATAACTTTGCTGCTCACAGAATGTCTCTGCTCTGATCCTCCCCTGGGAGAGATTTTTTTTTTTTTTTTTCTCCTTCTGTAAAATAGGTGATTCTTGCCTTTTTCTGGAAATGCGGAACAAGCAGTGAGGTTTGTGCCTGTTATTCTGTTCTCGTTTTATATTGTTTGTGTGAAAGTTCTTTTATGTTTGGGTTGTTTGTTTTCCTTTTTAATAATTTGAAAACTGCTGAGCAGTTCAGGAGCCATCCTGGAGTCCTGCAGGGGCTGTAATAGTGACCTTGTCAAAATCTGCCTGGAAAAACAAGTCTTGCGCTCTTGCTGCCATCCTTATTATGTCTGAGGGGGCTGGAATCTGAAAGCCCACCGTGCTCAGGAGGGACAGCCAACCTTAAGACCTGCAATGCTTTATTTGCTGCTGCAGTCTAATCTCTCTTGTTGTGCCTGAAACAGCTTGGTTCCTTTTTAGTAATAGCATTCGGAGTTGCGGGTAGTTGGTGTCCTTTTTATCTTTGCCACTTCCTTAAATCTCACAGCAAACGCGGGTTTATTAGCTGGCACCGTGTGGGCCGCATACAGGGAGAGCAGGGTGGAGCCGGGGGGGGGACGTGAGCAGGGCTGGGGCTCCTCTCAAGCAAACAGCAAGGTGCCTGTGACCTTGAGGTGTGACTCTGGGACTAATTAGTACCACACCAGGTGTGATTCTGGGCATGCATCTTCTCCTCCTAGGAGCTGGGAAGTACTTAAGAGCCAGAAGGGTCTCGTGCGGTGCAGCTCTGAGGTTGTTCTCTGCCACCGCCATGGTGGTCAGTGGCAGAGTTGTGTGGGGTTAAATCAGAGAATCGTGGTTTCCATTCTTTGGGAGGCTAGTTAAAGCATCTTTCTTACGAGGAAAGGCTGAGGGACTTGGATCGTCTTGGTTTGGAGAAAAGAAGACTGAGGGGGGATCTTATCAATGCTTATAAGTACTTAAAGGGAGGGTGGCAGGTGGATGGGAACGGTCTTTTTTGAGTGGTGCCCAGCGATAGGACAAGAGGTAACGGGCACAAACTTGAACAGAGGAAGTTCCATCTTAACATGAGGAGGAACTTTGTTACTTTGAGGGTGGCAGAGCAGTGGCACAGGCTGCCCAGAGAGGTGGGGGAGTCTCCCACTCTGGAGCCATTCCAAACCTGCCTGGATGCCCTCCTGTGCCGCGGCTGGAGGTGGCCCTGCTCTGGCAGGGGGTGGCACTGGGTGAGCTCCAGAGGGCCCTTCCAACACTGACCAGTCTGGGATCTAATTTCTGACATTTGTCAGAGTTGAGAAATTTTTGCTCCAAACATTTAGTGAATTCTGTTGTGTGTCTGCGGATGGCATGGAGATCACCAGAGCCCTTCGGCAGCAGCCCCGCTACGGTGTGGTGTGTGGAGGGGGTGGTGTGGACCTTGCGGTTATCCCTGCTCACAGCTGTGGCGGTCACTGCCTGAAATAGTCTTGCCGCTTTCTTACATCTTTCAGTGTAATCTCTTGAACCTGAAGACGCTGAAACTAGCTGGAAGGCAGCTCGCTTTTCCCCTTGGAATTGTCTTTTCCTTTCCCTGTGCTAAGAGCCACCTGTGGAAGTAAGGGAAGAGGATTCTTGGTCAGAAGTGGCTGATAAGCAGAGCGTGAGCAATTCAGGAAATTTAACTTCCCACTGCGGAAGCCTGGGAAGTTCATTTGTTAACCCTACACAGCATTCAGTTCTGTGACTACTGGGGAAGAACTGTGCCCATCTAAACTGAGCTATGATGAGCAACGGTTTAACTGAAAAAAACTGGTGTCCAAAGGAAAAGCAAAAAGTGACTCCCTGAACATGCTCACTGGTGTTACTTTGGTACTCTAAGGAGATGCATTTGGAGCCAATCCGTGAAATGCTGTGAAATTAACTGTCAGCTTAAAACAAAACATTGAGATGGGGACCCTATTTCCAAAGCGTCTTTATGTAAAACAAACTTTTTATTAGTGAGGAGGAATTAAAAGGGAACGCTGAGATGCCAGCTTTGAAATTAAAAGCCAGATGCTGTGCAGCCTTCCTGAATTCCTGCTGGAGCAGTTCCCGGGTTTACTTGTGTAATCTTTCCTAGTTCTCATGGTCATTTTTAGCAATTTTGGATGGTCCTTTCTCTGTTCTGTGCCTTGCAAGTGTGATGGTATTTGGTCCGTCATTTTTCTACTGACTGAGGACAGCTTTGTTTAAACGTAGCTTTTCCAGTACTTGATGCTCGTCCTGTCTGCTACCTCCTTTTGAGCGTAACTATTTTGTTCCCTCAGCATTTCTCTCATCATGAGTGCTGAATTAAACGTTCCAGTGGATCCTTCCACTCCTGCTTGCTGCTCTGAACCTGGCACAAAAGGCATGGATTATCGGGACTGGGTGCGGCGCAGCTATCTGGAATTGGTCACATCAAACCACCACTCCGTTCAGGCCCTTTCGTGGAGAAAATTGTACCTGAGCCGAGCCAAACTGAAAGCTTCCAGCAGAACCTCTGCTCTGCTCTCTGGATTTGCGATGGTACGTGTACTTTGTAGCAATGCTTTCTGGACCGTGAAGGTTTTGGTGCTCTAAAATCATCTGTTAATCAGTGTTTTCCTCCTGTGAAGAAGCAGGACATACTGTTGGTTTCTGAAGAGGCAGGAGGCATCTGCCTAGGGGCTTCTGCTTGGCTGCTGCTGGAAAGTCGGAGGCTGGCTCTCTCGAGGCAGCACGGATACGTGAGCTGCCTGACAGTCAACCCACGCACGCCAAAGTCAGCTCTTTAAAAACGCTAATCCCCTACCTGCAAGTGCTCTGCCAGCACTTTTTTTTTTTTTTTTAATTGTTGCTAAACAATACAGGACCTGGGCCCCGAGGCCGTTCATAGCTGGCTGCCTTCGCGTGAGGTTGTGCTTGGGCGTGGAGCTCCTCCGGGCCTCTGCTGCTGCTGTGGTCCTGAACATTATCTTAATTTCTGTATGTGTTTTTTCAAGTCACGGTGTCTAAAATAAGGTGGAGGTTGGGTCACAGTCTGCCAGAGCGAAGTTTGCGTAGTGTGATCGGGGAGATCGTGTTATACGCTGAGGTGTGAGAAGAGCCCCCGTGGCCTCGGACCTGGTGTCAGAGGACTCTGTAGCCTGCAGGGAGCCAAACCTGGTATATTTTTGTCAGTGCTGCCTATTGGGAATAATCCCCGTTACTTACTTTCCTCCATGCGGTGCTTGGGTGTTATCTGGAAGCTAGCTGCGAAGGTTGAAACCACGTCAGGGAGCAGCAAATAAACAAGATGGAGACAGTCAGCGGTCTAGTGCTCAGACCTGTCCGAGCTGTGGTGTTAGCAAAGCATGGCCATGCTGTGTTGGTGTGAGCCTCTTCATCTCCCTTCCCCTTCTGGCTTATTGGGGGTGAGAACTGAAACCTGTTTGGGGGAGGTTTTCCGCTCAGGAAATGGGCAGGTCTGGTTGTTCCTGAGGTCTGTCAGCTGAATGCAGAGGGGCAGAGGGCAGCGCCCGGGTGATGTGAAGGTGTTGCATCCTGCAGCTCAGAAGCTGGGGGGAAGACCAATCTCGGATAGCTTTCCTTGGTTTATTTTAGCTTCTTCCAACGCTTTTTCCTCCCCTGACCCCCCAGAACGTTGAATCATCTGTAACATTACAACAGCTGGGGATGGCAGAGTTGGTCACCCAAAGTGAAGTTGGAAAAACGCGAGCAGGGAGTTAGGTGGGAGCAGGCTGCAGGGGAGGGAGGGTGCCTGGTCGCCTGGCGCTTCCTCTCCGCTCGCTGACTGCGTGCAAGCGGTGCTCGTAAAAACTTTTCACGCAGCATGTGTTGGTTTGTAAACCACGCTTGTGTGCTGAAATGGCAGAAGGTACCTCTGCATTTTGAGAAAGTCGAGTGGTCTCCCAAAGATTTCTTTCACTCAGAAGCTTTCTTACTCCAAAAAGCCACTCATGTGCTTGCCCTTTGTGCCTCTGGGTTACCTGAGTTCTGCGTTCGCCATTTGTAGCTGTTCTCTTTAACACGATGATTACATGAACGTTTTTTGTTGTTGTGAACTGATCTACCTAGGCAGCGTGGTTACACAAGCAGGTGCCCATGCTGGGGGGTGCTGTCGCTGACATCACTGGGGCTTGGGGGGGGAGCTTGCAGCCCACCCACACTGCGGGGCTGAACCACGCGTCTGAAAACAAAGCATGCCTTCTGAACTCACCCAACAGAAAGTTGCTGAAAGTCCTTGGCAAACACACAAAATGAACCATTTGACTGGTATTATTTTTAGACTGTTTAAAATGCAAGTCAAATAAACGCATAGGTATAAGTAGTGTTAATTATAATCAGTGGCTTAACATGGTAAGTACACTTGAAATCAGTAACTGTCAGAAATAAAAATTTTTGCAGGAAGGAATTCTCTTTATTAGCAAGTTTTTTTCCCAGCTGATCATACTGGACCTTCCAGTGAAAGCTGAGGTACCCATTCCTACTGGGTTGTTTCTCTGCTGGTAATTTGGCACACAGGTATTTGGTACATGGATGTTTACTCTCTAACAAGAGCATCAATTTGGCTATTGATGACAGTAGAGAAGTTGTTTGGAGTTAAATAGTTTCCCTGAAGCCCCGTGTGCATTTAACTATGTAAACAAATGTCATACAAGGCTTGGCTATTGGCTTTATTTACTTCCCTGTCAGTGTGTTTGAGTCAAGCCAGTTCCGTATTGGCTGAAAATTATTACGAGCTGATGGATATTTAATCAACAGGCGGTGGCTTTGATCCAGCTCCTTCTGGACAGGCTGCAGAATAATGCGAACCGTCCTCGTTACTCGATGCTGTCTCTGGTATTTCTGGCAGAGCTGGGCAGATCGGGAGGCTGTGGGTCCTTTCCAGTGCCAGGTCTGGTTGGAGGTGGGCTGTAGGGCTACTGCGTTTGCCCCAGGGAGACTGCAGATGGAGGAGATATAGAGGGAGCTTAGGAAACCTCCTTAATAATTTCCCTGATGGAAATAAGAGCTATTACTGGTAATCAGTCTTCTCAATACTGGTGCAGTTGCTACAGGATATGTATTTGATTTAAGAAAAAAAAAAAAAACAAAACAAAACAGAACCAACCAAAACAAAACCCCAACAACTTAACAGATCTACTGGAGTGATTGTTTTTACAGGCTGCCAAACAATCTGTGTGAAGGTAACGTGGTTTATGTTAAGCCATTTGTCATCGTTTTGCCTGATACTATCTGTCCTGGTCTAAATTTCTCAAGATGAGCATCATCTTTGTTGTGGACAGTCTGAGCTATACTTGTCTGAAAAAGCCCATAATTGCATGTAATTTAATTGCAGTTTTATTCTAAAATGTGCTAAGTACTTGGCCCTTTAGCAAACCTGTGAGCGTGGCGTTCAACAGGGTGATTCTCAAGCTTAAAATTAAGCCTATGGTGAAATAGTCTGCGGCTCGGCAGAGCGCTCAGTGCCTTGCAAAGTCAAGCCCTTGACACCTTGGCTTCTGGGAAGAGGTTAAAATAAAGGGGGCTGTTACCATGGAAGAGTATAATTGTATCAAACATGACATATTAATAGTTTTACAGACTAAGCAGCATATTTAATGATTTTTTAAATGGGTTATGTCAGCTTGTCCTCTTTCTCTTATCCCGGTCAGAGAATGACGTGACAGTCTGTACGGGGTAAAGCAATAAGGGCTCATTTGCCTTTCCAGTACTTGTTCGGGTTAAACGAACTGTTTTTCTGCCTTGCTGCCCTATCTGGATTGTTGATGTTTTTCCCTGAAATACCTCTTACTGAGCCATCAGTCAGTGTTAAAAATTCATCACGTTGCACAGCTGAAGCTAGCCCTAGGGAATAGGTTAGTCTGGGAGGAAACATCCAATTAGCTGAAAAGTGCTGCTCATGCGACGGATAACAAGTAGAAATTGATATGTTGACATCAGCCAGGCTTTCAGCTTTAATATAAAGCTATAAATTGAACATGCAGGTACAATTCCTATTCAGCTTGCTGAATACTGTGTCTCTGGGTATTACAGCACCCAATAATGAACAATATACCTGCAGCTTTTCCTGGCTGATAGGGTGTGACTGACAGTCGCAGCACCGTGCAAATTCATTGTACAGAACAGTGCAGCAGAGAAGAAGTCTGATCTCCTCCTCCTCGAAGCAATATAAGGGGAACTGCAAAGAGAACATAGGCAAGGCAGTGTGTAATGTGTTTTAATTAAATGGACCTTGCAATAGATGGTGAAGCCAATTCTGCGTTATTTTCTCTGCTATGCAACAAGAACTACTGTAAACTGCAAGCAGAAGCCTTTAAAAAAACAACAAAAAAAAAGGTAAAACCCCCCACGTGTTCTTAATCAGAACAAAAGTCTGGGAATGTCCAAGAGCTGTCACAGTATTTTTGGTGTCTCTAATATCCTAAATAGTTGATGTAGGTATAAAATCTGGACTTGTAGAGATTGACCATTTGCCACCACAAACGCGTGTTGTAACTTGGTTGCTGCTAAGTATGTTCAGATTCCGCTGCGATCCCCTCGTTCAGGCTGCTGATGGTTTCAAAGTAAATGCAGGTAAGGCGGCAGTCGTGACAATGTAGGGACATGCTTCCGTCCCCTTTAATCCTTTTCAGGGCTACCAACTGGGAGAGCATGAGCCAAATCTCCCAGTTCCTGAATAATATTATTAACAAGTAATGCCAGAGCAAATGTTGCAGATTATTATACGGAGCCTGAAATGGCTGCTCAGTGGTGGTCTCATGTGAAGTCTGGATAAAGTAATCATGAGTCCATTCTGCAAAATCCATCTGTCCCCCAGAACTGAGCTGCTTGTTCGCGCTTTGCCCTCTCGTAATGGCCTCGGGGGGCACTGTCCTGAGGCAGACATCCAAGCATCGTCTTCTCCTTTCCTTAACGCGTCCCCCAAGCTGTGCTGCAGGTGGCCTGGGATCGCCGGAGGTTTTGCCTGCTGCCAGGCGAGTTAGTATCTGTGCACACCATGAAGTGCGGCTGCAGATCCAAGCAAGCCGCTAGAGAGTTACTAGAGAGGAATGTTTGATGGTTTTGTCTGCTGTTTTTGTGGCTTCTCTTAGCAAAAGGTTTCTGCAGTCCTTTCGGGGATGCCACCACATAGTTCTATTTTACTTCGCAGGTAGGTTAAGTAATTTTACAAATTCTTGTGCTAAACCGGTTAATGAGCCTGTACTAGGACTCCAGTTCTGATCTCAGAAGAGCCCCCTGCTCTCTTGCGCTTATTCTGCTTATTAAGCTTTATTTGATTAATGAAAAAATAGCTTTAGAGACTTGCTGTACGATAGCTCTTGTTTTGAGAAAACAGGCTCCTATCTGAGTGGCTGAGCACGCCCGTAAGCCAGTAGCTGACCACTTCTGCTGAGTATATCAGTAAGTTATGAGCTCTCAAGGGAGAAATTCGAGGATATAAATAACTTGTATCTGGGCATATTTGTAACAAAAACGAACGTACAGTGTTCTGAGAATAGAAGGCAGCTATTTTAACTACGGACTAACTTAAACTCTAAAGTAGCTTGCGTGCTTCCCATGGGGGGTAGTGAAACCTTGCTGGCCGCTGGCCAGAAGAGCTGCTTGCTTTTGCTTTGCTTTACGCGCCTGAAGTCGAAACTTCCTGCACTGCAGGCGCAAGGGATGAGCGGAAGGAGAACATGTGATGGGCGGGCGGGCTAGCAGGCTGTCAGCTGCCTCCGAGCTCCACTTGTTGTCTAATGAGTTCCTTCTGTTGCGTGTTTTGGTTTGATGCGCTTCGTATGGCTCACGGTTGCAAGGAGAGAGATGTTATTTCAGCAAACTGCAGCACGGAAATGTGCGCCTGAGCCTTCAGAAAGGCCAAGCTGCAGACTCGTGTACATCTTCAGGGGAAACAGAAAATGATCCTTCTAAAAGGCACTTGAGTGTGTACTTGACCTTAGGTGCTCTTCCTGAGTAAAGATGCTTTCCTGGATGAAAGCCTTGAAAAAAGGAAAACTAGCAGCTGTTGACAAGCTTTTTCTTCCTTTCCCCCCCAGGTTGCCATGGTGGAGGTGCAGCTGGAGGTACAGTACAAGTACCCCCAGATGCTGCTGATTGCTTTCAGTGCCTGCACGACGGTGCTCGTGGCAGTTCATCTCTTTGCCCTTCTCATCAGCACCTGCATTCTGCCTAACGTGGAAGCAGTGAGCAACATCCACAACCTGAACTCCATCAGCGAGTCCCCGCATGAGCGCATGCATCCCTACATCGAGCTGGCGTGGGGCTTCTCCACCGTCTTGGGGATCCTCCTTTTCCTTGCAGAAGTCGTGCTTCTGTGCTGGATAAAATTTCTGCCTGTGGGCTCCATCCTGAAAAACGAGACCACCAATGTCGAGAAGCCCAGCGGCCACGCCGGTTGGCAGTCGGCGCTGGTCTCCACCATCATCATGGTCCCAGTGGGTCTGATTTTTGTCGTCTTCACCATTCACTTCTACCGCTCTTTGGTGCGGCACAAAACGGAGCGCCACAACCGAGAGATCGAAGAGCTTCACAAACTGAAAGTGCAGTTAGACGGGCATGACAGAGGCATGCAGGTAGTGTGACGGAGATGCAGAGGCTGCTTCCAGCAAATCCGCTCAGCTAAGGCTAAGAGCAAAATACCTGTTTTGCTAGTTGGTGAGATGCACCAGCGATGGATTGTCTTGAGGCTTAAATATGTAAATGCTAATTGCCTGCCATATTATAGCTGTGGGTTCTAGTGCTGTTTCAGACGCCGGGGTCTCTGGCCTGTTTCTGGTCCTACACACTCCCGTACTTACGTCAACACTGCCATGGAGTTCAAGGTCAAAACTTTATTTACCTTAACATCAGTTCAGGTAGCCAAAAATCTGTGTTTTTTACAAATGCAGTATTCCGTTGCCAAAAGTAAAACTGCATCAGCTGTCCAAAACACCAGTGTGTGTGTGTTTGTGTGTGTGTAGGACCTGTCTTATGTGTCAGAAGTCCCTGGCTGTCGGTGCAGCAGCAATTAACTGGCAGCTCGTTTCTAGAGCTGAGCTGGTTAATGAGGGTATCTGCAGCTGACTTGAGGACATCCAGGAAAGCACAATAGAAACTGTGAGCGTTGACCACCTTTGTTCCAAAGCAAGTGTTCCATAAATATGTAACCAGAAAGAAATCAGCCTTAGCTTTTGTGTTTCTTTTTCTTGCTATTCCTTACTACCTTTTTGCAGCTGGGGAGGTAGAATTTTGAATTGGAGGAGGCTGGGAAGTTCTGTCATACGTTCTTCAGTAGCATCTGTCATTTTAGATTGAATGAATGCCAGGATCATGTGCTTTTTCCCAATAAGAGGCAAGAGTGCCCAGGGAAGGCTTACAGGTGTTTTAGTTTTAACAAGGACATTCTTAAAACAGAACAGTGGCAAGGAATTTAATGAGACAAAACTCTGAAGGACTAGAAAAGCAAGTTTCAAGGAGGTAAGAAGTGACAGCATATAACATATTGTAGAAATCTGTCGCTATGTCGTCTTCATTTACGTGTTGTTGCAATGTTTTTGCCTGGTTTCAAGCCCCAGTCCTGCATATTTCATCAGTTGTTTGGGTTTTTGTTGTCAGCTGTAGCATTTGTCTATCAAAAAAGAACGCTTCCTTGCCCCTCCACCGAAGCAGGCAACTCCTCTGGTGGAACCGGGAGCTGTACTGGTGAGTCTGATGGAGCTGGATCCGGCGGGAGAGCTGTGTGCCATTAAAGAGCTATCACCTTTCATTTGAGCTGACTTTTCTTTTTTTTTTCCAGCAGCAGTGAAAATGACACTTGCACGTCTGTATCGCTTAGCAAGGGGAGCCTCTAAATCCTGTAGCATCCTTGTGGGTGAAAACTTCTGTAAAAGTGATTTTATGGTTTATGGTAACTTTGTGGAGGGAAAAGAGTGTTTTGCAATCATCAGCTTTTTTTTTTTAAGGGAAAGTAAGGCTTTCTGCCACACAGGGCTGAAAGAAGCGTAAGCACATTTTCTTGGCCCTGATCCTGTGCTGATTTCCTGCTCTGCACTCAAACATTGCAGTTGCAGGGTGTCCCAGGCCTTGTAGGTTTCTGAAATCATTAAGGATGTTTGTAATGTTCTGTTTAACCCTGGTCCCTTATTCCACTGGGATTTGAGAAATCTAATGGCAGCGTATTACGTGTCAGCATCCCAGAATGGGGAGTACACACAAATCCCAGTGCAGCAGGGTGAGACTATCCCTGTATTCCTCTCTGGCGAGGGCACTGGGAACCCAACTGTAATCTCTCTTGTTTACATGCGAGTTTGAGCATTGCTGAACAAGTTGCTTAGCACTGTGTCTGTGGCTTTCAGCTGTTGTTCTTGCCGCAGTTGGCATGTACCATATTGGCTGATGTGCAGCAAAGAAAATAGTCTTTGTGTGCTAAATGACTAGTCTGGGCTTATGCGCATATGCAAAAAATAAGGAGTGTCCTCCAGGAAGTGGGTGGTCATGAAATCCATGCGATCTCCCCGGGATTCTGCCCTCTCTCCCTCCTCTTTTTACCATAATAAAAATCAAAGGTTTATACAGTGAAATCAGAGTTGAGTTTTCTGCCAATTATTACACACGTAGGCTCTTCTACCAACAAAATTTCTATTGTGAGGCCAGAGCCAGACCAGATAAGATGACTCTCTCATCTGTACTTTGCAGTCTCCTTTAAAATCAGTAAAAATAGGACTCTCTGTGCTGCGGAGCTCAGGAGGTTGAGGAAAGTATTGAGCCATTTTGTAATTAAAAAAAAAAAACAACCAACCAAGTTTCACAGTGCGCATACAGTGCTGTGAAAGCAATGCAGCTCATTTGGAAACAGCCAAATCCTTCATTTAATTCTTTGCAAATATTATAAATTTCAGCAAATGGAGAAATGCAGGAGAAACTGTGCTTTAATTTTGTAGAATAACTTGGTGAGGCTTTGGTGGGATTGGATTCCAGATAAGTCTCAAGGCAGCGGATCGAGGACTGGAGTGGGATCGCCTTTCTCTAGCAGGGAGTCTGAGGTACGGTTTGAGGTAGTGTCCCAGGGGCAAATGCACTTAGAATAATAACGTGCTTTCCCATCTTTGCTCTCAGCTTTGTTTTTCGTGGCTCCCTGGGCACCGAGTGCTCCCTTCCATGAGAAGCCCATGGGAGTATCTTTGCTCTTTGACTCTGGCGTCTGGGATCTCTTTAGGTTACCCGTCTCCTTCGTGCTGTAACTCCTTTCCTCCTTCTTTCCCAACAACAGCATTTGCTTTTCTTGCTTCTGCCTCTCCTCCTCCAAGTTTTTACCGCTGTTGGGTCCAGACTTGTGTTGTGGAAAGATTGCCTGTGGTATCAGCCACGGTAGTTCATCCATAAAGGAGGAGGGACATTGTACTTGTCCAGATGGGTGTTTCTGTGCTACAACGCCAGAAAATCCTCCTTGCTTCTGCTGCTGCCCCCGTGGCTGTCAGCAGGGTTCCCATCAGTCAAGCGTGGAGATGCCAGCCTTTCCACACCGTTGCTGGTGTCCCAGTGGGGCTGGCAGCGCGCTGTGTCACGTCTGGGTTTGCCTGCCAGTGCCTGGCTGCGTCTGTCCTGTGCTGTCACCTCTCTGTCGTTCCTGGGGTGTCTGTTCCTGGGATCTCCCAAGTTTTCTGTGGCTCCGTCCCTGCGGTGCCTGCACAGGGATGCTTCTCCCAAGGGTCCTACCCCCAGGCTAGGACGTGTGTCGAGGATCTCTGCTGACATGTGTGTTAGCTTTCTGTACCAGCCGTGGGCCCTTGGGTGCTGCAGTTTGGGATGGCTGTTGCGCTAATTCCCAGCTCCCTTTGGCTGTGACTCTCTGGACTAGTTCTGTCCTTGTTTGGGCCATTTCTCCAGTTCCTGCAGTGGGGCTCGCCTTGGCTTGCTGCAGGGGACAGCCACGATCTGGCTCCAGAGTCTTGAGTCCTCTTTCAGTTTGTTTTTTTTTTTGTCAGTTTTTGCCTGGTAGAAAAATGCCTCTGCAGGCTGCAGCACTGGGAAGACTCTCCAAAAGCAGGGAAGGAGCTGTCGAGGACAGGAGTATGGCCCTGCTTCATATTGTTCTTGGGCACCTGCCTTGGTTTAGAAGGCAACTCCTCTCTCTCCTTCCCTCGTTAGCAGGAGTCAAGACCGGGCACGAATGCGAGCCGGAGGGAGCTGCCGGAGCAGTATCGGGTTCTCCCTTTGCTGTGGTTAGTGGCAGCTCTTACTCTTCGAGCTCCCTATTTTTAACATTGCCCTGGGGCGGCCCTGGCTCCAGTAGCTGCCGCCCCGTTGTTTCGGTGGATATGTGACTCCCGGGGAGGCTTTATGACCAGGGGAGATGGAGGAGATGTTGGATTTGACCGTCTGGGCTTGACCCACGTGACAGATGAAAGCGATACCGTGCAAGAGCCCTGGGTGGAGCGCGCTCTGCGGTAAGCGTTCAAATATGTGGAATTGTTTATAGAGCGCTGGTGGGGTGGGTGCAGCCATGGAGCGAACATCCCTCGGTTCCCTGATGCTGTGACTCAGGGATAGGCAATCCCAGCTTGTCATGGGGTCAGCTCCAGGATGGAGGTCCAGGGTGCCCGGCCGGCTGCGGGACTGGTTGCTCACATTTCACGTTCTCCTCTTGCCTTTCTGTGGCTTTGCGTGGGATTTCATAATGTCCTTTCTCTTCTTTCCCAGCTTTAAAACAAACAAAAGACCTTTGAGTTTCCCTGCTGCTGTAGCTTCCTTGTCTTCTAAATCTTGTTGCGTCTACTTTTAAGAGAGCTTCCTCAATAACATCCCCCCCACCCCCGCTGCAGCCTGAAATTCAGATCCCGGCACAACTAGGTCAGGGTGGTTATTTTCTGATTAACTTCTCACAGGCTGTTTCCTCTGTACCCATCTCAAACCAAGCAGTTTCAGTAATTACGAACTGGCTGAATATGGAAAGCATTCCCGTGAATACCTGTGTGTACGACTGGGAGCTTGCCTTCTGCCCAGGGTTGTAACGGTGATGAGCGCTAAGTGCTAGGAGAAAAAAAAACAACTGTATTTTAGCTTTGCCTACTTTTGTTTTATCTCTGCATGAACAATATTTAATGTAGAACAATGTATGTATCTCGGTTATTGTCCACCTGTGTGAGAGAAACTGGATAAACTTGCTAAGTTTTATGCTTCTTGCTGATTTCAGACTGATTTTTTGAAAGGCAGCTCAAGTCCTCCAGCATCCTCTATGGGTTAACTTGGGTTTTGCCTTTTTTTAAAAAAAAAAACTTGGGCAGATATTACCCTCCTCCTTTTAAAATACACAAGTAGGTAACAATTAGATGTGCTTCCTTTTAATGAGGCCCTGGTTCTTGGCATATGTTTTACAAGTGCTAATCTTGGTTAAGGAGATAAACAGCTCTGATAGGAATTCCTCTAACATGAAGACTATTAAAGTTCGTCCTATGTTAATAATGCTAGCATAGTGGCTGAAATTACATTTAAGAGCTAATTAATTAAGATTAAAACCTCTTTATGCTTTTCTCAGATTTCTATGTTACTTGACAGTCCAAACCAATTGTTAAATGTTCTGCAGCGCTGCAATTCTGGATTTTTAGGGCAGAATGTATATCAAGTTTTAGAAAGTAATACAGAACCGATGGGTGTGTGATTGCATTTTGATCCAAGATGATGCCCAAGGGGCTGTTTAACAGATGAAAAGTGTCCAAAGATAGACATAGCAATGACTGTGTAGTGACTAGGTTAAGTTTTGGACTTCAAAGACATCTAGACAAAACCTCAGCTTTTGGCTCAGTATTTAATTATTTGCATGTTTTTACATTTAAGATATCAACTAGGAAGAGCTGGAGTTTTCTGGCGAGAACAGTGTATTCCTGTATAGTTCGATTGAGGCAGCAAAATTCAGCTAACAAATGCAGAGCACAAAATGAACTAATATTGTGTATCTTGTTATTGTGGTACTCTGATTCATCAGGAGCCATCATCTGCTTTCACTGCGGAGGGAATGAAACAGCAGGTATGTGCACAGAAAGTATTTTAACAGGCTGAGGGCACACTATAAATCTAAAAGGGAGCATTGGAAATAAGGGCCAAGCGTTAATGGAAATACTTGATTGCCGCAGTGTGCTGAGCAACGAGCAGATTGCGAGAGAGGCTCAGTACTGAAAGGATGATGAGGGTTTGGGCTGAAGGCTGGCGTTAGCTATGAAAGCTGTAGTCGGGCTTTGTGCCGAGCTCCAGCAGGCTGCCAGCCGTGTCCTTCTGCTTGGCCGAAGGTCCTCTGCTCCAATGGCAGCTCCAGGTGCTGGCCTGGGGACAGCACGCTCCCTACGGCTGCTGAGCTCCGTGGACACCGGCAGCATGGTGCTGATAACACCAGTCTGCCGGAAAAAGGTTAGGAAGCGCTATTGCGCAAGCACAAGGCGCTGCTTTTGGGAGTGAGCTGGAGAAGTTGCAGACTATGAGAAATTTCCCAGGATAAAGCTCACTGTGAGCAAGTGTGGCCTGCCTGTTTCGTGTTGGCTGGCTGCGTTTGCAGTGACGGGTTTCTGTCAGAGAGGGCACGCTGCGACCGCCGAAACCGCTGCTGGAGCACGTGGGTGATGCTCGCCAGCTGGCCTGGATGGAGGTTTGGGGTTTAGGACTGCCCGTGGGAGCCCCTCTTGTGAATCCCTGTTGGAATTACCGCATAGATGTCCACAACTGTTTAAATACTAGGCTAAACTGAAACTGGTTCATTGCAGCCACAAAGGACTGTAGTTTTGTTAGCTTAAACTGATAAAAAATAGCCTGATTCACCCAACTGATTTATAGTTAGCGTTTTGTTGGGTGAAGAAGAGCTCCCTCCCTCGCAGTGCCTGAAGCAGAGGGCAGCATCCATGGCACAAGTGCATTACTCAACAGTAAAAACTGTGCATTGTGCCAAGGAAATACTTCTAGGGCAGAATACAGCTGTGCAGGGAGGCTGAGATCCCACGTGTGTGTCCCCTTTCCTTACCAGTTAAAACCAGGCAGCGTTGTAAAGTAGTGTTTTACTGCTGTAGGTCTGCGCTGAATGGTTTTGATGACACAACAGCGTTTATTAAAGGATCACACTTCTTCCACGGCACAACTTCATTTTCAAGAGCACAGAAGTTTGTTCGGAGCAGACAGATGGCCTCAAATCAGCTTCTGCTACAAATGACTACTTGAATCTTAGGTACAAGGCATGATTCAAACCTGACTGCTGGAGGTGCCAAGAAAAAAAATGATAGCCGCCAGTGCTGCAGTCTGTTCCCCAGCTTATTCCCAAAATCAGACTCCTGCTACTGAGAGTTGACAGCGGGGTTCAGAGATGACAAATGATCAGAAAATAACACAGTCTGTGCAAGTCTTTGGTCTGAACTCTGTCCAAGCCGTCTCTGCACAAGAGTCGGCATCGCCCCTCTGCAAACGCTGCTCTTTGGTCCCAGAAGATATAGGTCACACACAGTATTTATGATTAATCCTCACTGTTAGAGCATGAATCTTCAGCAAAGGACAATTACTTTAATTAGTTCTCAGTGTGTTGTATTATCTGTGGAGAGATGCTTGCTTACCCGCCTGCCCTGGAGAGCTGGTCTCCAAAGGACCTATCTGAAGCGGGTGAGAAGATAGTTGTGTCCCTACAGCACAGTGCAACGCCAAAAGCCGTGTGACAGAACCCAGCATAGGCCAGGAAAGGTTAAAAACTACTGCAGGGCTTGGGTTGAACCTGTGCCAAGGGCTGTTTGATACTTAGCTCAGTTTAATGATACTAAGTTTCCTTCTTGCTTTAAGTATTTAAGAACCGGGTATTTGCTTTTTGTATTTTGTTACAATACAGCTAATGAATACAACAGCTCATTTCTGACTTTCGCCTAAAAGCTCCCATTCCCCAGGAGTCTTCGAAGAAACAAGCAGCCCACCCCTTCCTTGCGCTCTCTTATTTCTGTTTGTTAAACTTCCATTTGATCGATCTTACCTCTGTACACACCAGGTTCCTTACGCACACTAGAGAAATAAACCGAGTTATACAAATTCTGTACTTTATTTTCCAAACTTCCTAACAAAATCACACCGGTCTTCCTTGAAATGAAAGAGCTATTTCTAGCAGTTCTTTACCCAGTTCCTCATGCCTTCCTCCGGTGCTGAACTCTGCAGACAGCTCCCTGAACGTGACACAGATTCGGCGGTGCTCTATATGCTTGCGGTAAATTGCGTGTTTCCACTTGTACCGTGCGTCACCGTACAGCACCACCAGAGACCTTTGGGGTAAGTGAATGGCAACAGTCACCTCTTTACTTGGAACAAGCCTTGGGGATAAAATGCAGTTGATTCCCTCTTCGCCTGAATTTTTGCATGCTGACGTCTGTGTAAAAGATTCAGGGGGACTTAATTCCCCATTTTCTTTACTGAAAGTGGGAAATAATTGGATACTGTACTCTGAATCACAAGACATGGATAGCACGGTTTTTGAGAGCAAGTTTAAGCTAACCAGACGCTCTCCCCAAAGCCACCAGTCATCAAAATGTGGGTCGATGGCAGAACCTCTTTCTGGCACGTAGTCCAGATTACATTGTTCAACAGGTAAGAAACCGTCTAACACAGAGCAGGCCTTCATTTGTGCCACGATCTTTTTACTGAAACTTGGCAAACCGGTAAAGCTGCCAGCTTTCAGCCTTTGCTTCTTGAAATTCACTTTGGGTCCATAGTCCTGTTGGAAAAGAAGAGGCGGGGGGGGAAAGGTAGTATTAAAGAAAATCTAGGACAAGTCTTTTTGGAGAGGCTGTGATCCCTACAGGGCTCACGGTCAAGAGTTTTGAGTTCTTTTCTCATGTCTTCTGGTGACCTGGTCACCATGTTGCAAAAGGACTCAGTGAAGCTACATTAATCTCTCTGGAATTAGATTTCTTACCAGTAAAGTAAAAACAAACCAAAACACCCACTTCTTTCACTTGCAGGTTGTGTGAACTTTAACACCTGAACATGCACCATCAAATACTGTTTGTTGTAACTATCATGTATTTTGCAAGAAGTTGACTTTAATTACAAGTAATTAATGCAACTGATTTCAGGAAAAGCTTTCAAAGGGAAACATTTAATGCAACATCTAAATATTTTGGGTTTTAACTGAAAACAGCTTTCCTTTTCCAGAGGGATCTAAGAACAAATGTGCTTCTCAAGTCAAACCTGTTTTTTGCGGCCAGACTGTGATGGTTTCCAGTCATCTCGATCCATCAGCTCAACTATCTCAGATTCTTCATCTTCGCTAATGAACTCCTCCGTCAGAAACACCCCTGGAAATGGAAATGCCCAGCCAGCAAATTCTGAGCGCTCGTTTCCTTTAGCTAGGCCTGTTGCTGGACAGTAAGTGAAATTATCTTCTCCCTGTGGAAACAGCAATGGAGAAGAAAAAAGCAGTGGGGGGAAAACTTATCAAGATAAGGTATTTCCATGATTTACCCCTGCAGCCTTGATGCTGCAGCATGAGAACTGTCTGTACAGGATTCTTGTAGACATGAGAAATTTTACAGCTGCTTTTGAGGAAACAACTCTTCCCTGCTCCCCCGCCCCCAGCTCCAGCATTTGCTGCTTGCTTGAAGCTGCTTTTCTTTCCTAGTAATGTCTTTATCCTGCAAAGACGGGGAAGAAGAGATGATCCTCAGTGCCAAATGTATAAGGAGATTAATGGTCGGTGTTCCTTGGGCTGGCTGTAGCGATAGGGTTTGTCATATCAATAAATGTTGAATGAGGAAAGTGGATAAAAAAATCGCTGAGGCCAAAAGGCTAAGCAGTTTTTTTTCTTAATGCATGAAACTCAGGTAAGGTCTGTCTTGGCTTTCGAGGTTGCTGTGTGCATCTGTAGGGTTATTCGAGGGAGGCCACAGGGGCTCTTTCACGTATACCTCAGGGGAGGCCCTCGGGGGACCCCTCTTTGTCCCCAGCCTGGGCTCCCCCCCCGGGGCCCAGCACCTCCTCGGGCCCCGCAGCCCCCTGGGGAGCCGTGGGGTGGGGTGGGGGGTCCCCGAGCCCCCTCGGCGCTGAGACAGCCCTCCCCTTCCCCACCTGGGCCCGCCAGGCCCGCCCTGAGGGGAACATGGCGGGCACCCCCCCA
>VZSZ01006151.1:9723-27269 GCA_013398815.1 Ibidorhyncha struthersii | reverse complement strand
CGAAGCGGTGGTCCAGCAGGTTTGGGGTGGTGAAAACTAAACTCATTTTTATCTCTGCTGCGTTAGGCTGGCCTGAACCGACACCCTGCCGCTGGACTGCCCAGCCCAGGAGGTGCAGCTGTGGGGCAGGAGGAGGGTCGGTGGGGGTTCCCGGTTAGGTTGGGTTGAGGGGGTTCATCGTGGTTATTAATTGCATGTGCCTTCTGCAGCGTCACCCGTGATGTTGTGGTGATGGGCCATGGTGTGTCATGGTCTTCCCTGCGGCTCCCGTGGTGTCACGGGTAACACAGCTGCGTCTGCGGTGTCAGTGTGGTCCAAAAGAGGGGGATGGGAACATCCACCGTCATCGGTGTCAGTTTTTTCTTATAGATACTATAATGAGGTCTATTAGGTCCGGCAGGTAAGGGCCTGATCCTCTGCTCTGGCTTTCAGTGACAGCTCTGTTGCCTGAAGGATCAAACCCTGAACAGTGGCTGTTCAAACGGTTTTTCATGCTCAGTGCTCTTTATGCTGGTGTAAAATATTTCATACAGGAAGGGTTGTCCTTACTTACAAGTTAACAAAGCAATGCCCCACTGTTCATCAAACCCAACGGTCCAGGTGCTGTAGGCGTGTTCTGGCGCTGAATTCAAGCCGAAGGACAGCTTAGTGCCTCGCATGATCCTTGCGCTTTGCTGGAGTGGCGTTTAGGCAGCGGTGAGACTAACACAAAAGGACAGTAGCGAGCCTGGCCTTGGAGCTCTTTTCTCTTTTATTTCCCTCTCTTGGCATCTGTGTCAGAAAGAGTGGTAAGCCACGAACTAGTAATTTAATTAAGTGACTTTGGCCCTGTCGGTGGTGTTATTCTAAGTATCAGTGTATCCGTGTGCGTGTGTGTGTGTGTACTGTCCACAACAATGCATGAAAACATCTGTTAATTACCCGTATTACCCACATTACTATGCTAAATACCCATAACATACCATAACATGCTGTTCATTTTTTTTTCTTCATGAGGAAATGATGTTGTTTATTGGTGGGTATTTACATTTCTGGTAATTAATTCATTTTTCCAAATTTTTAAGGAGTTTAGAAGTTGTCAGCCAAGAGCCTATCCATCTGGTCAGACCAGTGAGCATACTGTGTCCATTTCCTTAGGAGGAAGACATTCACAACAGGTGTATTTACTCTTAATGGTGCTGTTTATTTGAAAGCGTGTAGGAGTTCTTGGAGCAGAGCCCTGTTGCTCAGGAGAGGTACAAACAGGTAACTGCGAGACTGTCCTAGTCCTGAGTGCCATAGATCTGTGGACAGCTTTCATCTACAGCAAGTCTGTCACCTTAACAGCCAAGGGAGATATCGCTGTTGTTTTGGAGGTGGGTTAGGTCAGTGTGTTGGGAATGTGTGCCCAGTGTAATAACAGTCTCTGGTATTTTCATTTCAACTGTATAAAAAAAAGATGGCTTCAAATACAGCAGCAAAATCAGTAGCTAACCTCATAACTTTTTTCCCCCCTGGTTTTGGCATCAGTTGAAAGGCCTTCCTCTTATTCCTGTTTGTTTTACCAGGAAGGTTACGAGAAGAGATTCTACAGCTGACTGATTAGCGATACCAGCAGAGGGGCGGAGATTAAAAATGTCAAAAATTACTACAGAACTTCTTTTGGAAAGAGCGGTTCCAAGATCTACGAGGCTGCGAAAGATTGAGACGCTGAAGTAAGTGCAGACAGGCCCATGGAAAATTCCAGCTGAATTCAGCCTGGGCGATCCTTTTTTTGTCTTTCTTTCCCTAAGCTTTTTACTGAAAAAAGAGAGATGGTTACAAAGCACAGAACGGGAGGTGGCATTCTTGGTGCAGGATCAGTGAGCACTAGTGGAGCTGCATTCACTAGATAAGTTATCAGCAGTTACCACTTCTTCTCACCATTTATATTGTATATATGCCACCACCTTCACTTTGTAAAACTGCTTAAGGTTGGATCCTGATTTCCTAACCCTAAGACATACTCCCTACTCCCAACACACTTCTGTCTTTGCTAGCAGTTGTTTAACGTGAATAAGAGAATCTCTTCTGGCCTGGATTTTAGAGGTTTTTTCCCTCTCCATCACTTTCCATGTCCTCTAAATTCAGTTATGTTAGTACCTCAGACATTGCAGAGAGGAAGACTAAACTCTGACACACTTAGAAACCACTAAAAACAGTTTTGTTGCTCAGATCCTTAACAGAGGTCATTGGAAATACATGTCTTTCCAAATGGTTAATTCAGTGGAATTTCACTATTCCAGAACCGGTCAATCCAAGTGACTCAGCTAGCCAGTTTCCGGCTGATGCCTTTGGTGGTTTTGTTGCTGATGTAAGAGTTTTGGGTTTCATATGTACTCTTTAAAGTTATTTCTTTTAGTTTGTCTTGTGCTAAAGTAGTTTTTTTAAAGCAGAATCTCAGAAGTTTTACCTGTTGAGTATAGGCTGCAGTAATCCGGGTAACAAGGTGATGTTGAGATGTTCGAAACAGTGAATTTCTAGAGTGCGGCTTTTTCCATGCAGCTTCATACCATGATTTTGAAGGGCTATATTTCAGAAAGTCCATTTGGGGAACACTGTTTTGAGTTTCTCCCCAAAATGATGTAGTAGACTCAGTCAGCTTTGCAGCTAGCTGAATTCTGTTCGACCTTTCTTATATACTTTGACTGGCTGGTTAGAGCTTCCAAGATGACAAGTGAAGAAGAAGTGGTCTTGCCTTCCTAATTTTATTTACCTCATTTGTTCACACTTCACTTATATTTAGAAGGTCTTTTTTTTACTTATCATTAGAGATGGAGATTCTGTTTATTAAAGGAACTCAGGCTTTTGTCCTCAAGGGATGTTGGCTGTCAGGACTAGAATCTCCCTTTGGAGCTCAACTGAATGATCTAATCAAATCTAAACAACCCTTCTTATAATATGCAGTTTTCACTCTCTTACAGAGAAAGGGTATTTTTTTTCCCCTCAAATATTGTACCTTTTCTTCTTTCAGGACAGAATGCTTCTGTTTTATTGGCAGCCTTGGAATTTTGTTAGGTAGATTTCCATATTGCCATTGGAAGTTTTTGCAGCAAAATTCACTGTGAAAGAAATGGAAAAATCACTTTTTTTTTTAATGAAGTTGGTTGTTTGAAACCAGCTAAATTATTTGGGGACCTACTCTGCACTTGGCCTGAACTTAACTTCTCATGCAGAGAAGAAAAGTTTTGAGCCAGATCAGCAAACTGATCCAATTTGCCACATCATTGTGTGAGTGCAAGTGTCAGCATGAAGTGAGGGGGAGGACAGGACTAGCCTTTTGGAATCACCATAGTCTTATATTGCTTACAGCAGTTCTGAGATGGTGATTTCTGAAAAAAAATGAGTGAAAGAATGAATCTAGTGCATTCTGTGGACAGGGTAGGCTCCTGGTGTAGTGAATAAGTGTCTTGTATTGCCACAGCTTGTTTTCTTGAATTTACATTGCAAAAGAATAAAATACCAAAATTCTTAGAGGGGCAGTAATTTTTTTCTACGAAGAAGGACTTTTCTGGTGATTCACTGCTCACAGCTAGCTCTGTCACCCATAGGAGGTTTGTCTGGACTGCAGGTTAATTGTACTGCAAATACTTTGATAGACTTGAGTCTCTAATGGTGTCTGTTAACTGAGACACAGCATCTTTTCACAAGTATGTGTGCTTGGAGTCCAGAATGCTGCAGACAAGAAAAAGCGGGTTTGGTCAGATTTACCTAGTGAGTTGTGCTAGACTGAGGTGCCACCAGGTGGGACCTTGTATCCTGTGAAAGTCAGCGCTTGTTTTTCTGATAAACTGCAGATAGTTTACATTATTTTTTGTTTTCAGCCTGTCCAAGCTGCAGTTGAAGACTGGAGACTTAGACCCGCGTTTGTTTTCTCGTCTGAGGCATCTGCAGAAACTAGATCTCTCTGATAATTTACTGGACAAATTTCCCAACAGTCTAACCCTGCCTGATCTGCGCGTCCTAAACTGCAACAACAACAAACTGGAAGATGTAACTGCTCTGAAACAGTTCCCTCTGCTCGAGGAGTTAACCTACGAGAACAATGTGTACTTGACAGTGAGTTACCTCCCATCCTTATAAGCTAAGCATTAAATAAGAGGGGGAAACAAACAGTAGTTATGCCTCGTTCTTATATATTGTTCTTAGGTAGCAAGTATGAGGGCATCTGAGAAAGCAGCCAGTCTTTTTGTGCCCCTTCGCCAGTTTGTGCCACTAATTCCCAGTCTGCAGAAGTGACTTGCCCAAAACCACTCAGATATTAAAATTTGGGTAACTTGAACTCCAAGTTCTCCAGGCCAGAGTCCCATCTTAGGTAGCTTATCAGGCAGGATAACTTATGCTCATGCTTGTGTAAAATACAGTAATGACTGCGTAGACATGTCCATCTTATTATGTTAGTTTTAGAGCCCCTTGTGCTCTGGAAGAGGGGTTAAACTTGGTGATTAGTCTAGTTTGGGTTTTCTGACTTCTCCCAAGAGGCTCTGCTGACTGTACAGTTTAAGCATCTGAAACTGTAATTTTACTTGTGCTTTAAACTGGCATCAGCCACTATCGCCATCCCCAGATGCTTATTTGATGTTGGACGCTGGCAGAAGTATATGTGTGGCTGTATGGTAAACTGGACCGAGGAACTGGTCTGACCTAAAACACACCTGACCCTAAGAAGCTCTGCTGGTATTCGTGTGCTGTAGGCATGGCAGGCCTTCCTCTGTGTGAGATGCTCACTCGGAGTTAAAGGATGTGAACACAATACCCTGCATTGCACACAGGCCAGAGCAGATGGGCCTGCTTACACCGCCACCACCTTGTGTTGGATGTTAGTACTGCAGAAGTGTGATGCAGGTCTTTTGTCTGCAGTTTGAGATCCCAACTCATAGGAGAACGTTAATTTACAACTAAAAGGTGATATTCAAGTCAGAAATGCTGAGAATATTTTATGAAGTGTTTTTTCCTGACTAAATATATTCTTCTCATCCTTGGCTGTATTTTAATAAAGGGCTAAAGCTAAAGCAAGTACCATATGTACAATTTTTGTAACTCTGATTTATTCTCTTTCTAGCTCAACGATGACTATAAAGTAATGTTTCTTTTGCAAAATCTTCGGCTACTCAATGGCAAGGATATAACCAAACTGGCTAATCATGTGAGGCGTGTCAATAGTCGTAAGCTCACCAGCAAGGCAAGATGTGTGATATTTTCTTAATCTCTACACACCTGAGAAGTAACTAAATACTGCTCAGTTTAATAACAGTTTCAAACAAGCATAAAATGGTTTACAATAATTCTGGTACGATCTGAGCACAGCCCGCAGTATGGGCTACCTAGTAAATGTCTTATTACTGCTTTCTGTGGTCACTGCTTGCATTTGCTCTACCTGTTCTATGCAGCCACCTTCTGCCTTCAGTTTATGTCACAGGAGCAGGGCCAACAAGCTCTGTGTCTGACCCTCTGTTTTTTCAGGTCACTCCGATCATCATTCAAAAATGGGAGAAGCCCATTAACAGCTGCGTATACTTCCCCATCTAATTTACGTTACTGTCCTGGTCCCAGGACAGTATGGGGAGCACAAAACCAAGCTCAGGATATAATCTTGCTTTTTCCAGCATACACCAGGAACAAGGATTTGTTCTTTCTTCTTCAGCTGTACATGTTTGGAACTGTATTTTCACTCATTTATGTACACAGTTTAGCTCCTGGCAGATTGTCCCTACAAAGCACGTTGTGATCTTGAGCAAAATTATTGTTCTATTATGAAAAAGGGGCTTTTAATGTGCAGTGCTGCTCTTACCATTTGTATTCTAGTTAGTTGATCTTTTCCTTCTGTGTAGCATTGGTGGAGAGATCAAATACTGAAGACTGGAATGGCTTATGTGCTAAGTGTTGTTATCTGTGTAATACCTTGCACCTCAAAGGGTCTTGGTGAAGGCTGCTCAGCCTCTTATCCTCCAGGTAACTGGGCATGATTGGCTGTTTAATGAGACACCAAATGCTCCCCCGTGCTGTTCGTTTTGTGCTGGTATCTGTGCCCCAGATACCTTTCCCTGATGGTATTGCTTTGTGCCTGGCTGCCCAGTTCTTACTGCTGCATCTAAATGTAATCTCTTGGGTCCAAATGCTTATGGATGTGTTACCACCTGCCAGAAACTCTCAGATGGGAAACTGTGCTGCATCTGCATGATGGTGCCCATAGTTCAGAAGCCTTTTGGAGTCAAGATATCTTTGCAAATGGGGATGACGTGTGCACCAGTCCTGCTCACGCACGAACTTGAGCTACAAGAAAACTCAAAGCATTCCCGTTATCCTGTGCCTGTTATAATAAATCAGTTACCCGTCAGGTACTCCCTGTTAGTAGGGCACAGTCTAAGACTCCTTAAGACCATTTGCTATGGATCCAGAGGCATGAAATCAGGCATTGCTCTGGGTCCATGTTGACAGTATCTGCTTAGCCACACTCAAGCTTGGTTGAGAGAAATCGGGTTTCTTGTTAGCTGAAGTTGTGGTTTGAACACCAATAAAATAAATGGAAGTGGTGCCATCATGTAGCTAGCAGAGCCTCAGGGTTGGCAACTTCTTAAATGCTTTCACAAGTACTCTCTGTGTTTTTCTGTTTTGGTTTTCTGTAGTATTCTGTTGAATAAACTCAGTCTTTCTACCTAGGTTACTGCTCACTGGGAAAAATTCTTCCGTGATCAACTTCCTGAGAAATATACAGCTGAACAAGTGAAGTCCATCAAGAAAAAGTTCCTGAAGTCAGTACAAACCAATGTAGTGTATGGACCCAGCTCACTCAGTGAATTCACCCGCTGGCGGGTAGGTTACATTTCACTTACCCTTCTGTTCTTCAGGCAAGGACTCTGCAGCCTGATTCTGAATGGATTTGATTAAAATGCTCTATGGATTTGGGTTCAGGGTGTCAGGGCCCTTGCAGACAGATGGTATCACTTTTTCTGATTTTCTTCACTGCTTTGTTAAGCAATTACAGAAGCACTAGGACTAAATGTGCACCGAGTTGCAATGACTGTCATTAAACATTGTTTTTTAATTCATAAGCAATAATGATACTTGTACTAATTAACAAGACTGCAGTATCCCCAGTACTTAATTATTTGCAAATAACTCTAATGGCAACCTTTAGTCTTGATGGAAGCTGTATGAAAGAAGAACAGATAATGACAGAACTGTAGTTACTCCCAGTGGGGAAAGATACCATTTAGTTTGTAACATATGTTTTAATTGTATATGCATACATACAATGGAGGCTTCCATCTCTCCTTTGTCTTGTTTCATTGTTGGGCTGTTGTTTTCACAAATGTGTACCCTGGATGCCCACAACAAAGTGAAGTTCTTGGGTCATGTAATGTCAGCAGAGGACTTTGCCTGCCGGTCTGTTAGCTGAGGACTCCCCCATCACTTGTGAAATTCACGTGGAATAGTGGAAGCAGATATTAAAAACTCAGCAAAGCAGCTCTTGTCATGACACATCAGAGTTTGACTGCTGTTGCTTTCTGTCTGTCTTTTTTTTTTTTTAACATATCCACATATTTGCTTCTAAGGTGAAAATGATTGCAGAAGAGCTGCTGGCGTGCTCACTGGGTCTGGAGTTAAATACAGATCCTGAACCAGAAGAAAAGATGGATGATAATGAGGAAGAAAGTACAGAAAGCCCCAGGGAAGCTGCAGAGGACATGGCTCAGGTAGGTCATTTTTCCAGTTATATTAACAATATCGTTTTTATTTCTTACAAATTCAGGAGCACTTGTCAGTTTACATTTATGATCCTTTGGTCTCCAGCCTGTATTCAACAGCTGAGGCTTGTTCTTTATGGCCAGGTTGAAGCTTTCCCAGCAATGTGAAGGTGGAGTTGCTCTCCAGGAGGGGAGAGGTTCCATTCTCATAGGGGACTCAAAAGGTTTCATGAGTATAGTCCTACTGACTCCACCTCTCCTTTAAGGAAGGGCTATTTTTAATGAGAGAACTGGGCTGATGCATGGCCAGACTGTGATGGTGCTTGCATTCTTTGAAATGGCTGCAAACTGAACCCCCTTGGTCCATGGGACAGGTTTGTTTTTCCACATCATATGTAAAACGCAAGTAACTGGGACAAGGGAAGGGAGAAGAAAATGAGGCTGGCTGTGTGATTTTCATTAGCTGCTGCCTCTAGGAACTCTGCAGCTCTGGGCTGTCTGATTCTTGGAACCCAATATCTAACCGTGGGAGGGTACTTGCATTTGAATAATTAATCTCTCTCACTTACAAATCATCTGCACATCTTGGGAAAACTAGAAACTTCTGCGGAAACTGACAACATGCCTTATAGGTCACAGTAACCCCCAGCAAGAGGAAAAGAAGTCATTCAAAGCCAGGCTCTGGAAACAAGAGGTCCAAGTCCCAGGCAAACTCCAAGGAGGAAGCTGTAGTTAATCCTAGAAAGTCCAGTCGTGTGCAGGATGACCCAGCTCCTGATAAACCAAGAACATCAAACCAGCCAGCCAAAGAGGCAACCCCTGAGCAGGGAGCTGAAGGGACACATAAGAACGGAGAGCAGTTTCCCAAGGGGCAAAGCAACAGAAGATCCAGCCAACTGACAGGGGAACAGAAAAGCCCGGAGCAGGACAACGGAGTTGTTAGCTTGACCCCAGTGAAGAACTCCAAGGGCAAGGTATGTTCATCAGCCCACTTGGGACTGGCTTTCAGCCTCTTGGTTTAGTGGGAGGAGCCGCACTCAGATTTCATCAGAGCTCTACACAGCTTGGAGCTCATATTTGGCCAGATATATTGTGAGTTACGGTTTTTGTTGTTTTTTTTTTTTTGTTGTTGTTTTAAATCTCTCAGAGGCATCAGGGAAGGCCCCTGCTGGAGACAGTGAATCCCCTGCCGGGGATGGATGGACCAGCGCTCTGAGGTGGTGCACTGAAAGCCTGTTCTTAGAAATGGGACTGGCATGACTTGCTCTCAGGTCAAACTGATGGCTGCATGGGGAAAGGTGTTTCCCCCTCAGCTCAGACCAGTGGGGATCTGAAGGGTTTTTCACATTTCTCTACAGCAGGAAATGGGGTTCACTGCTGGGGTCTGCTGGGCACATCTTTTTTAAACAGTTGCCTGCTGGTTTAGGAGTCTTGAGCATTGGTGGCACCTCAGTCTCTCCTGTTCTCTGTAACACAGAAGGGCTGAAAAATACTTCAGTTTAATTCAGATTGCTGTGTTCAGTAGAGGGTTCTGTCAAGGCAATCACAGGCAAACCGCTGTCAGGGGAATGAATTTTCTAAATGTGGATGGTTTATTGTAGGAGGATGTCAGTGCAGAGCCATTGCATTTTCTTCAGTGTCACAGTAAAGGGAACAGCCGCGAGGATTTTAAAACGCAGCTCTGGTCCTGTGTCTTCGAGCCATTGCTAGACTGTGGAGCCAGGAAAGGTGAGCTCTTAAAGAGGTTTGCAGGATTCCCAGAACCACCTGGCTCTGGAATCCCAGCAGACTCCATGCGTTAGACCCCTGCTCCTTCAAGCTGTAGTCTCCATTGTCAGGAAGAGACTTGCTTACATACTACTTCTTTGACTTTGAAAACAGGAGACTGGGAGAACACCAGGCAGTGATAAGCTGCAGTCTTCGTGTGTTATCCATGAACCTGGGAACTTCTCACCTCTTCTTTTCATCTTTCAGATCCCATTGTGAGCTCCTCCAGAACCGTGGCAACATGTGGAGGGGAATCTGTCTGTCTGATTGACTGTGAGACGGGGATGGTGCTGAAAAAGTATAAGGTGGCTACAGAGGTAGGTCACAAGTGGGAAGAGTAGACACTGAATGGAAATATCATAATCCATTGTAATTACATTTATATATACACATAATGTATATTACAAAGGGTTCTGAAAGTGTTTCAGGCATTAGCGCGGACAGGTCTTAAAAGGATGAAGCTAGATAGTAAACATTTCTTGCTTATCCTTTTAGCCTGGTTTGGCTTTATTTTTTTACTAGTTTAAAAGATTAGGCTCCCTCTCTTCTCCTCACACAGGCATGTGTATGTGTATCCAGGCTGCTAAGGCTGCTTGACAGCATAGAGGAATCAACATCCTGGTTTGATCGTTTGTGTTCTTCTGAGGGTTGTTTTGAGATTCGATGCTCCGGCTTGAATAGTCGTGTCATTTCACCTGAATAGATCTTGTGATAGTTGTTTTATCTGTGAGCTAACAGCCATCCTACTGGCTGTTCTCTTTCACGCTATTCTTGGTTTCTTTGTATCCTAGGAGTTTTTCAGCGTTGCATGGACAACGCTCACAATGGTAGTCAGCGACAGTCGGAAAAAATCTCATAATATCTTGGCGGCTGCTGGGAGGAGAGGGATCGTCAAACTGATTCACGTGGCGGCTGACTTCTGCTATGGAGAGATAAAGGCTCATAAAAAGCCCATCGCTACTGTCTGCTTCAGCCCAACTCGAGAAACTCATCTCTTCAGTAAGTCTCTGGTTCAGAATCTCTTTAGCTTTAGTACCTAACATAGAAAAGGCTGGGCTTCCTTAAGGGGGATTGTCAGATGTGCAAGCAGGTGCAGGTAGGGACTGCACACACACAGAAAAAGCATGGACAGACGTTATGGAGAGAGTATTGTTAGTCTCGTACGGCAGTAATCTACAGAAGGTACAAATTGTTTCAGCCACAGAACCTGACTCTTTAGCTGAGGTGCCACAGCTCATGTTTCTCTCTCGGTAGCTCTCAGGGTGGCTGTCACGCATGCATTAGCCACAAACAAGCCCAGTAGTGGATCCGTTCCACAGGGATGAGTAAGAAGAATGATAGCCAGAGCAGCCTGCTGGGGGCCAGGCAGTGAGCGGTCAGCTGGCAGGGCTCTCATCAAGCATCCAACAGGGGCAATGCAGCATATAATGGGCTGTTGGATTTCATTTTTTTCCAATGAGCAAAACTATGCGCTTAATTGCTTTTGAATAAATGAAAATCTTTCTGAGTTCTGTGCCTCGTCAGAAATTTTTAATCAGGTCCTGATGTAGAAGAGAGCTTTGCCACAGTAGGGCCCACAGAGGCTGAGGCTTACTGACTGGTGGGAAATGAACCGTCATGTTACAAATTGCAGCTGCATTGTCAGGCCTGTAAAGTAAGCTGTTACAGAGCCATTCTGACCACACCTGCACCCCACAGCACATTGTTTCTCTTGCCTACAGTTACCCACATCCTGGAGTGGTTAGAGTGCTACATGAACCATTAAAAGTGGAATTTTTTTAACACGTGGGTCGCTGGAGTGGGTACTTTCCAAGAAGCTCAAGAGCAGAAAAAGCAGAGGGATAAGGAAGTTGATAGTACCTCCATGTAATGGCATGGACAGCAAGGCTCATTGTATAGCACAGGAAAATTTATAGTAATGACGTGAATCTTTGCATGCCTGTTTGGGGACTGGATACTAACCTGTTTACTCTGAGTTTGAGGGATGCCATCTGATTAGGATCCAGAATACGCTGAGTAATCTATTAGGGTTGTTTCTGCTATCAGTGTATCAGCTTGGTGACAAAGACATTAAGTGTCTACATCAGTGCCTAACTTTCCCAAGAGGAGCTGCCGTGGATGTGAACACAGTAAGC
Source organism: Ibidorhyncha struthersii (assembly GCA_013398815.1). Taxonomy (NCBI): domain Eukaryota; kingdom Metazoa; phylum Chordata; class Aves; order Charadriiformes; family Charadriidae; genus Ibidorhyncha; species Ibidorhyncha struthersii. The sequence continues at coordinate 15,661 of VZSZ01006151.1, read as the reverse complement.
CATGGATATGTGGAATAAAGTGGCATCTGCCTGAGAGAAGAGGTTGGAGTTCATATTTTAAATTCCACTAGAACCCATGACGAGAACCATAAGCTCAAAGGGGCACTAATTAATGACCTTGCAAAGCCACAACTTAGTAATAGACGCCAGGAAACAAACTTTCTTTTATCTGCTCCTCTCGGAGCACAGGATAAGAATGCAAATTACTGACTGTGCATGTTTGACAATGTCTGCAAAGTGGTGTTGAGCCAGGAGCCTCGGTGACTGCTGCTGTGCTTTAATGAGCTCTCTGATGCCACAGGCTTAGAGTGTTACAGCCTGTGACACAGGTAGAATTGCCAGCTAGCACGAGAAGAGCCAGATGAGCAGCGGTGTCACTACCTGCTTCTCTTCTGTGTCCCACAGCTGCATCCTATGACAAGCGAATTGCACTCTGGGATATTGGGATTCCAGACTGTGACTACAATTTCAAAGCAAGGTAAAGGTTCAAAAACCAGATGTGGCCAGTCTAGGAGTCTGTATCACCTCGCAGCACCACTTAACTGCTTGTTCTCTTTTTTGTTTGTTTGTTTTTGTTTTCTTTAGCCAGCTGCTGGTGCTGGAAGCGCTCTCCATTCCCTTACGGATTGCCCTGGTCCCCACTTGCCCGGATCAGTACCTTCTGGCTGGCTGTGAAGGCGGCTGCTTCGCCTGGAATATAAAACTGGATAAGGAACAAAAAAGCAGGTGAGAACCAAAAGTTGGGGGCATGCGTTTGCTTTCTGTAACAAGAAGAGGTAGTCCTAGCAAAGGCTTTATTTCTAACCGAGGAGATCTGAGCAAGAAAAGCAGCATGTCCTACCAAACTTAGAGCATGCTCCCCTTCCCCCAGTGGCAGGAAAAAATACTAGCACGATGCTAAAGGAGTGCTTAAAGCTAGCAGCCCTGAGCTTGTACTGATACTCCAGTCTGGAGGTGTTGCAGACTGCTTTGAAGGCTGACACGTGTAATAAAATACCTTAAAACTTAAGGGCGTATCACCTTGAAGTAGTGTAAGGGAGTGTAAATTCTTGGATCGAGTGCCAGGCTCACAGCAAGGCCTGCTTCTGCTACGTGAGGTTACCCAGGAAACTGGCACTTTGTGGGAGCACAGAAAAAAATGGCAAGAAAGAAGCAAGTGAAGTCATGCCCTGCTGACATATACTAATCCTGATGCCTACAAAAACAGATGAAGTAAACCAGCAGTCTCTTAAGCAAACAGGCTTCTGCTGTATTAATAAACCCAGGTGGCCAAAAACCCAAGTTCAAGTGGGAATTCATCTGAGTTTGGCAAGAGACTCACTAACACACAAGTTTCCTTCCCCTGGGTTCTGTACCCGAGTGCTTCTACTGCTGTCCATTGACTCATTTCACCCTCCCCCCCCCTACTCTAGGCCTTTTGAAGCCGTATTCCAGTTTCCTGATGAGGACGGAGGCATGACAACATCTCACAGGGTTGATGGTTTGGCTTTTCTGAATGATGATGTCATCGGTGAGTATAAACACAATAGCCTAATCCAGAAAAACAGTCAGGTGCCTCAGCGTGTGGCAGGCTGAAGCCAGCAGGATGAGCAGAGGGACTGAATAGGGCGTGACTACATCTTCTCTAGGTTTTTGGGGGTGACATAGGATGGAGTTATCTTCCAGAGTCACTTGTCTTTCCCTAAAACACGGGCTAGAGGTGCAAACCCATGTCTGAGCAGGACTGGAAATCAGATGGACCCAACCCCGAGAGCACACGTGGCTGAGCAGTGCTGAAGTGGACGGGAGGAGAGCTCCTTTCTGCTCAAGGGCTGGGGGCAGCAGTTTTTTTTTTTGTTTTTGGTTTTGTTTTTTTTTTTTTTACAGGGGAATTGAAGGCTCCCACATCTGGGAGAGTGCTTAAAGCATGGGGTGGGTCTTACCGAATAGCTGATGCTTGTTCTGCAGTTCGGGAACATAGGCATGGGACTGAAAATCCTGCAGCCTCCAATTATCCTGAAATAAGGTAAAGGAGGTGGAAACAGTTGCTGCTATCAGGTCACACATCTTAAAAGCCACCTTCAGGATGGACCACCTTCACCAGAGGCCAACCTTTGTTTTGAGGCATTTCATGTCTCAGCAACTAACGCAGTCTCTCCCCTCTTTCTTCCTTAGTTTCCAAGAGCTCTAAACCGGGATGTATATACTTGTGGAGCTGGAGTCGGTCTTTCGACACCAAGGGGAAAGGATGCCAGCGAACGATATCTGCAGTTATTCTAGCTGAGCTTGAGTGGTCCATGACAGACCTGTCCTACCTGACGCTCAGCACCTGCCCAGGTAGGCAGCACCCTTCCTCGGGGCGAGCAGTGAGGCTGTACCCATCACTGTAGCAGAGACACAGGTCCGGAGTTACCTTGAACAGTTACGCGGTTCGTGCCTCCCCCTTCACCTGTCCTCCTGCCCGGAGTTGGAGGCAGAGGCCTGGATTTCAGTCCCCAGCAGAGAGAGCATCTCCCCTCTGCGAGCAAAAAAGAGCCCTCAACTCCCTGCAGTGCAGCTCCAGCAAAGTGCAGCAACAACCCAGCACCACCTGTACATAAATAATATGAGTAATACATAAATGCAGCTATACTGTCTGCCATGCAACAGAACAGCTCGTGCTTACAGCGTTATACCGACTGTACAGCGCCAACATGGTCTTCCTTGTACAGGTCTTCAAAGCACACAGAGCTTTGACTCGGCCCCGTAGCTTCTGTAGAGCCATTTTAATGCTTGCTGAAGGAAGGGGTAGGAATGCAACACACAGCGCAGCTGGCTTTTAAGACGAACAAGGAATAAACAAACCTGATTTGATCACCACTTTCCAAAAACCACAAAGTCTGAAAAAATCAGAAGAAATGCCAAAACATTTATCACTAACTTTTCTGTACTAGGATAAGATAGCCAATTTACCTTTAAATGAACTTACTTTTTTTCAGAGCAAGGTAGATTAAAATATTTGTGCTAGAAATAGAATTTTGCTGAAATATGATACCCTCCCCTGGAATCCTACAGCACTGTCTTGAGCTCTGGTTTATACAGGAGTGGCCTCCCAGTTCCACACTTGTTTGCCACCTTATTCTTTTGGTCTTGCAGCAAAAGAGTACGTGTTTTGTGGTGACGAGAAGGGAAGCGTGTGGATGTACAGCCTCTCAAACTACAGCACAGTGTGGAGCTCTGCAAAGGGAAAACGCTCAGAGAGGAGGATCCCACCCATGCAGGTAGGTCTCGTTTACCCTTTGGGGCTGAGCTGGGCCTCCCTCCCTCCCCTGCGGAGCTGGCCAGAGTCCACCGAGTGGATTTACACCAGAACATGCCTATGGTTTCCTCTGCTTTTAATTGCTTGTGAGGGTTAGGTAATCTTCAGAGCGTGACCAAGGCCATTTTTCAAATCTCACACAAACACAACGGTGACAGGAATTAAGAGCTGTAAAGCAAGTCTGTTTGCTGCGGCGTTCTGCGGGTTGGCAGCTCCTCCTAGCAGAAGGGCCCCGGGTGGTTAACCTGGAGAGCGTGACTATACAGGCGTGCAGACACCATGGCCCTGATGGACCCAGGAGGGGGAAGCCAGAGCGGCTGTTCCCTGGCAGACCGGCACGCATGAAAGGGCTCACTGCTTCCATATGCTCGTGCCACCCTTTTGTTTTTTTTTTCCTCATTTGGTATTTCCCTTGTGCCGAGTCCTTTCTTTGGCAGTTGCTGTTCCCTTGCGTGACGAAGGCACGCACACTCAAAGGCTCCCACTCCAGAGCATAGTCTTGAGCTATCATTACATATAGCTATGACGTGACTGTAAGTTCCATAAACTTTTTGCAAGCATATTGCCCAAGTCAACAGTCAGTTCCAGCTGCTTTCACCTTTTCCTTTCTGATCAAGTCCCTCTGCCTTAAACCCTGGTCCTTTCAGAGCATCATAAAGCTGCACCACCTCCCTCAGAAAGGAGAACCACCTTTTTATTCAGCTTCCCCAGGTCAGCAGGGAAGCAGATGCCACAGAAACCCCATCATCAAACCAGGCCCTGCAGTCATTAATAACCTCCCACTTTCAGAGACAATACCACCCTTGCTTTCCTACCCAAACTCTCTTCTCCTTGTAGATTCTCAAGTGGCCAGAGCTTCGAGAGAACGGGGAGCAGCTGAGTGAAGTCCTAATAAACAATGTGGTATCAGACCCTACTTTTACTTACCTTGTTGTTCTAACTAGTGTGAACATAACAGCAATTTGGAAGAAGTCATAGTTCCTTGTAACAGAGTTTCATTCCCGTGCTTTGAAATAGTGCAGTATTAGTGACTGTTACCCATGTAACCATGAAGTTTTCTAGACCAGCTATTATGTGCAAGAGAAAAAAAAAAAACACGGTAAGAGTTTGTTAAACTCGTCAAGTCATTGTAAACATCCGGTTTCTTTTACTGTAAGTTTTCACAATTTGTGCATTTGTTTTATAGAAATGACACTTAATAAAACAAAATACCAGTTCGGTTGACAGTGCCTAGACTTTTTGACAAGGAAAAGCAGAGGGTTCATCTACCGCTCTCATGCAGCAGTTTCTCATACTGGAAGTTCACTCCCAATAAACTCGCCAACAGCCCATACAAAGATTTGTCTTAAGGCTCTAATTAGCAAAGCAGAAATCATTTTAATGACTTATACATCAAATCAAACAAGACATTTATCCTCATGGCAAAGTGCCTTTCTGGTATAAAAAAAACCTTCAAAATATAGCTGCTGCTGTCAAAAATTAAACATAAGTGGGAGAAGGGGGAAAATATCTGCCATGAATGAAGGTTTAAATATAGTGTTCAACTAACAGACACGTTGCTTTGCCTCAGAAGTACAGGCAGCTCTAAATGGGGTGATTTTACTCGATTCCTTCTTGTTTGTCTTTAATAGCAACCTGTAAAACACAAAGAAAAATACGTACACTAAGACAAGAAGTGTTACTGAGCTGGAGGAGCTTAGTTTAAACATTCATAAGTGTTCTGTGAAACACAAAAAGAACCACAAACCATCAGTAGAAGTCTCTACACCATCCAAAAAAATAAATTAATATGAAAACATATTTACAAAATTGGTGCCCTGTTACCAGCACATCAGAGAACACTACAGACAGTATCCTGTTCAGAGTCCCCCCGTTTAGTCTGAATAACCTTTCGGGCAGATTAAGTCTCAAAAATCAGGGGCTAAATAAATACAATTGCACAGATGAGCAGAAGCAATAAAAAGTGGTCAAAAAAAAATATCCCCCAAAACAACAACCAACCACTGTCCCAGAGTTTTGGCAGAAGTTGAAAAAAAAAAAACCCAACCCAAAACACACTTGGAAGAATAGAAAATTGTTTTCTACACTAGTAAGGTTGTGAGAAAACCAATGCTGGCCATCTAGGGAATTACAGAGCACCCACGGAACCCTTGCTGGGCATGCGAATAACCCGTAAGAGCAGCCAGGCTCCACCACGCCTTGATAGGCGCTGAGTAATACTGCCTGGCTTTGATGAATTTGCAGACCTAACGAACCCTTTGTTTCACTTTTAATTGCAAGAAGCTCAAATACTTTGAAAAGAAAAAAGAAACAAACTCACCCTGAACCTTTCCTCCAGGAGGGAGAGCTCACTGATCAGATCCGTGATGGCATTGGTGAAAGCTTCCTGGGGGCTGTAATCGGGGGTGGTTTGGACACGGATGATAATTTTGTGTTCCAGCGGGTGGGGGACCTTGTACCCTGCAAATAACACCTGGGGGTCTTTCAGTAACTGCCTGGAACGGAAAAGCAGCAGTGACCAACCACACAGCGCAAACACAAATGCTTTTTATATCAAAAAAATAATTAGACTTGTGTTTCTGGTGGGCTGAATGTGCTCGTGGAAGCTATTCCCTCGCTTCTCAAGGCAGGACTGCTTTGCCCTGACCGGCCAACACCTAT
>VZSZ01006150.1:0-40363 GCA_013398815.1 Ibidorhyncha struthersii | reverse complement strand
CGACCCACGCTAACAGTAGGATTTTGCAGTGACCCAGGTGGACGTTTTCCGTTGGGCGGCTGCTGCTCGCGAGCACAAATTAGACCAGAGCTACACCAAAAAAGAACCCGAGCGCTGACGGTTTCTGACACCTCCGGGCCCCGAAACCTGCGTGTGCCCCGTTACGCTCGCTGCCTGCAGCCGCGGAAGCGGGGTGCGTTAGCAGGGGCTGTGTGATGTAATTATACAAGCATGATGTAATTCTTGGCAAAAAAACACCTTTCTGCGTGCGCAGCGGGGGCTGTAAAGGCGTAGCTGCAATGGTGGAAACGGGAGCAAAGTCAGAGCCTTGCGCCTCAGCAGCCGCGTTCCTTGAAGGAGTGGATATAAGAGTAGCTGACGGGGGTGGGGCAGCTGCGGGCACATCCTGCGATACCAACCAAGCCTGCGTTGGTGCGAGGCTGTTCATGAGACGTCGGAGAGGGGAGCAGGAAGTCCAGGGCTGGTTCTTTCTCTAAAACAGCGCTGCTTCCTGATGGCAGCTGGGAGAGACGGACCATCAGGAACAGAAGATGCGACCAGCAGAGCCACTGTATGGAAATGGAGCGGGACAACCTAGCACAGATGCTGGAGAAGATCATCACTTGACTAGACTCACATTTAGTTACTTTTATACCTTACTCTATTTATTTATTTATTTTAGATGTTGAGGGAGTTGTGTTTTATAACAATGAGGAAACACTGACTACCTTCATTTGCTTGATAAATAGCAATCTTTGACATTTTTCATTCACAGTAACCCTCCACGCTTGCTGCTCTGGTGTTCCATGGCTGCTCATGCAGTAGCCCGCTCTGACACTGACCACGATTACCCCATGTCTTCATTCTTCTTGACTAACCTTGATGGCAGTGGACACGGAAGAAAGGTGATGATGATGAAAATGTAACTTACAGAGAGAGGCCAGAACTTTCACACACAAAACCCATGAAGCACCCCAAGCCAGCTGCAGAAAAAGTGCTTCCTAGAAGGCAGCAGCTCCTCCAGGTGATGGTGCTGCTCTCTACTCTCCAGGTCATACATACTGTGTCTCTGAATCTAAACTATCGCTCAGGTCCCTGCCCACACCCTCCGTTCCCTCTTTTTACATTAATTCTTGTAGAAAAAAAACTGTTCCACTGTCCCAACCACCACAAGCTCCAGCTGTCTCCAGGAATATGGAGACCCTCAACAGGGTATGTCTGTCCTGGGGTGAAGAAGGAACCACAAAAAAAGCAAACATGCTTTTAAAAAGGTAGAATTAAATGACTGTGCCAACATACAAAGCATTTCCCGTGCTGGATTTTCAAAATGGTCCTAGTGCCATTTTGAAAAAGGCTCAGGTTGAAGAGAAAACTTCTGCCTTCTCTAGTGCAAAGCAAAATTGACAGAAACTTAAGAACAAAAAAGTAGAAAATAATTCATTAGCAACTGCGAGGTGTAGGGACTAAGATACCTGCACTAGCTTTCAGAACAGAGGAGCAGCGGCCATCAAAGGAGAGAATATGGACCTCACGCTGCTAAATTGCTTTTTTAATCTACACAGCTTCTCTGCAGACACCAGAATTGATGCTTCCTTGACCCTAGTCAGTAAAGAAACAGTGAACGAAGACCACCTTTTTTAGTTACTCAAATTCTTCTATTTACACTTGTCAGGTAATCTCGCTGCTTGTGCTTCCCCGTAAGCCCCTCTCTGCCAGGAGCTTCCTGCCAGACTGCTGAAGAAGTGCATAAAAGGAGGGACAGCATCCTGGTTTGCTGGCATTTTACTTTGACACATTACTAGCTCCCCAAGCATACCCACTCCCAGGTGTGGGGTTTTTTTTCTTTAGCAACTAATTTGAAGTATTTGTATCAGTAGAAACCCCCTCAGTGTTTCTCTAGGCATTTTGGAGCTTTTAGGACTTGAGGCTTGTGTTTGTAGCGGTGAGAGGCTGATTCCTGTTTTCTGTCCTTTTAAGGTGTGCTTGAAATGGAGAACAGATGACAACTTCAAACAGCATCAGCGTTGCAGAACTGTGTGACCCACACAAGGAAACTGTTTTGAAAGGTCATCTAGTCTATAGTCGGAAACCTAGGACAGATGCCAGAGGACATGCATGTGGACACGTTCTGACCTACTGCTTCAGAACTGGAAGCCATGCCATCTTAAGAGACAGACCTGTGCGAGCTCCTGGCTTAAATAAAGACCTAATACCAGCTGACAAGCTTGTCAGCATCTGGCCTCTTTGGGAGGTAGCATCTCCCGATTCTCAAATTTATGCTCTATTTTAGGAAATAAAAAGTACAGCTTGGTACCGTAACCTTGAAAGTGTTGCCATTCCCTGAGCTAGATTTTGTCCTCCAAGGCAGGATCAGTTGTCCCTAAGCCACTCTGGTCACACCATTGTAATGGCTTCAGACTGGAAGAGGGTAGATTTAGATTAGGTATCAGGAAGAAGTTCTTACTGAGTGTGGTGAGACACTGGCCCAGGTTGCCCAGAGAAGCTGTGGATGCCCCATCCCTGAAGTGTTCAAGGCCAGGCTGGATGGGGCTTTGAGCAACCTGGTCTCCAGCAATCAGAATTTCCTAGTCTCCACTGTCCTTACTGTCAAAAAGGTTTTCCCAGCCGGCAGTGGTAATTACTCAACAGAGGCTGTGGGAGAACCCAAGCAGCACAGCTTAGGCTACCAAGTGAAGCCAGTAGAGGCATGCCTTTCTCTTCTGCCTTTTGTTTCTTTTAGGGTGGGGTGGGCCACACATGTCTCAGCCCTTAGGGCATCTTGTTGCTCTTCCTTCTCACTTCACTAGTTTTGTTGGCTCCCTCATGTTCAGGTCATCTTAGTAGTGGATGTCCGGCACTTGCTGCTCCTTATTAGCTATTGGTGTTTCCAGTGAAGATGTTAATGCTGTTAGCGTGGCTTGCCTCCTGTCACTCAGGGGTCCAGTTTCCTCCACCCACGTGCTGGAGCACTGCCAGGTTTGCTTACTGAGCGGAACTACAGATTCCTTCCCTAGACAAACCCCAGGAGTGCTTTTGTGGTTAGATTGTTCCTGGGTTCGCTCCAACAGGCAGCAAGACCATGTTAGGTTTCTCACACCCTCCATCAAGCATCATCATACAGCACTATTGTGCCATACTGGGGAACCCCAAACACCTCTCTGCCCACAAAGCAGAGGATGTCCAAGTGTAAAACAGGTAAAATACAAAGGTAATGTGAGGCTGCTTTCTCCTCATCTTTGAGGATTATAAGAAATACAGCTTCGTAAAGCTTTTAAAAAGCTATGTAGCCACAATGACAGCATTCCCTGAGCTGTCCTAGACTCATGTCAGTCACAGTTGCAAGAACCTACCTTACAGCTCCCACTAGATACCTTCCCTACTGAGGAACTGAAGCACAGCCTGCTCTATATGGGATGAGCCATAAGTAGGGTGGTTGTGGGCCCAGTCTGACCCTGGGAACAGGGACATGACTCAAAGTATAAGCATAGCCCACACCACCAGCTTTTAAACTGTTTTAGTTCCTTCGCCCTCCTAGGGAACAACGGTCAAAGGCAGCAATTAAGGAGTAACATGCAAGAACTCCCAATTTTCAGAAAGCCACATGAAACAAGCAACCAGTTACACCCACCTCTGGAAAAAAAAAAAAAAAACAAAAAAAAAAACCAAACCCCCCAAAAACCTCAACCCCAAAGCAGGTATGCTGAACAACCTGCTACTCAAGCACAGAGCAGACCCTTCGTTTCCACTCCCTTAAGCTCAGCTTCACGACAGAAATATCCTCTCATCACTTATTGACATTTCTGCCCTGTATCAGCTTTTCTGTATTCAAATTATGCTGATCATTAGATAAATGAATGAGACAGAACCCCTATCCAACAAGCTAAACCAAAAATTTCCAGAAAAGACCACCTGTCCTTTAACAAATCTGTAGATTTTCCTTTCAGGGCTTCCAGATCTCTGCTTTAATTTTATCTACTTGACACAGAAAGAGAATATTCTGGAGTGCGAGCATAAGGTTCCTGAAAAGCTGCAATTATATCTAAGTGGGCCAGTTGTGAAATATTCTCCCCATTTTCCATACAGGCAGTGAGGAACAAGGTCTGTTGTTTCTATCCTAAGATTGTATCATGAGACTACCCCATTTTGACGTGGAATTAGGCATGGAGCCATTATTTGCATTTCAGGAAGCATTTACAATATCGCAATATACCTCCAGATTTCTATGAGACAATTTCAAACAGCTGATTGTAAACAAACTTATCATATGTCCAATAAGATTAGTAATTTGAACTTGCATGTAATATTCTATCAGGCAATCCAAGTCTGTGTCAACAAAGAGGCACAGAACGTTGATAGTCAGATGAGGCTCCTATTTCTCTTTCCTCAGTTCTCCAAGAGCCTAGTCATGACTGAATCAAAAATTATTTGGGAAAAAAGTGACAGAGATGAGGGAACTGTAAGGTATCTAGATACTTGCTTTCCATTTTAGACATGGTACCAAAAGGACTCTTCACCCAACTCCTTTAGAAGGTCATCAAGAAAATATTTTGTTTCTTTTAAAAGACACAAACCATCAATATTTCCTACTCTCCTAACTAGAATTTTCCAGAGAAGTACAACTAGCCACAGCTACTGGCTTACTCATCACAGCTGTAATACTTAGTTAGCCCTTGAAACTGTTAAGCAAAGAGACATAATGGAAACCATACAGAGGTCTCTACTATGGTCTTTCATAGATTTCCCCCCTCCCAAACAAGAGGTGGTAAACCACATGTGAAATAAGCATCTTTCAAAAACAAAATGAGGCATTCAGGAGAGAAGCTTGTATTTCAAGCAGAAACTATGAGCTAGATCAGTGGATAGAGTAAGATTTCTCTCCATAGCACAGTTAAGAAACAAAGTTAAATTATAATCCAACTTTTTTATTTATAGCGCAGCTTTTTCCTCTGCATTTGTCAGTGCCCCTCAGTAACTTTTGAAACCATTCAAGGAGAGATGGAATTGCCATGCATTCCTGCAACTTTTATGAAGAATCAGTGCCTGCAGAGAAAGCCCCAAATCCAGAGAGGAAGAACTCAAGTATGATGAACCCTACCCTGTCCTAACAGTACTTACACACTCCAGACTAGTCCAAGCTGCATTTTGACAAGCCCAGCAGATGTCAGAGAAAACACAGGAGGAAACTGAGGCTACTATGGTAGAGGAAAGAGGTATGAAGCGCACAAATCCATCCAAAGCTTTGTTTTGCTACTTGGAGGACAGCTTTCATTTTAATTGGCAACTTAATCCTATGTAACATGCATTTTTCTAACCATTTTGCAGGTATCAAAGTTATTTCAGATGACAGTATAATACTGACCTAAAGTGTTAATATTTATTCAGTAGTATTGTTTTTAGCAGATAAACCTCAAGATGATTTTTAAATTGTTTGTCAGAGTAGACTACAGTCTAAGATTTCTCTACGAAACTTAAAGAACAGGCTTTTACAAGGCTTATCCTGCTACATGTAACATTTTAAAGAACGAAACACATTTAAGATCACATTCAAAACTTTTTCAAAATATCATGATATTTTAACGAGACTAACAATTTATTCAGTGCAAATGCAAAGTAGAAAGTTGTGGAATTCCAAATACACATCCAGTCTGCCATTTCTAGTTTTGTGCAAATTAAGTTACTCAAAATAATTTCAAGTCTAGCATAGCCTCAGTAACATCCAACCTCCAAAGTTACAGAACTGATGTTTTTCACATCTGCTTGAAATCAGACTTCCCAGTTTTACTAGATTTAGTTTTTATTTAAAACAAAGACAAAAACCTGTAAACAATTACTGTAAAAGCAATTACCAACAAGAATGGGTGACAACTGCCAGTCTTCAAATATAATTTAAGTTACGCCCTTTCCTTACCATCAACTTTTAGTCAAATATGTAAATAAATACAAGAATTTACACAAATAAAAGTTACCACTATAGGAAAATACATTATATGCTGTAATTTGGAATAAAATATCATAGAGTATTGGCTGCATCATTTGAAATATGTATTTTACTGCTTCAAACAGTTTGATGCTAAACAGTTAAACCTTTTCTTTGTGTTAATGACTACACTTTTACTCACTGTTAGAAATGTGTTTTGTGATTAATTTTATATTAGTATATTAAACTCCTAAATGTGAAAATGACTCACGTCATTTAGTGAAAGAAGATACCATAGGCACCATATTTTTTTCTTTTTAAAAAAAATCTGGCAATGAACCAGCAGTAACAAAATAAAGATGAAAATTTAAAGGCACATTCAGAAAACAAATAATCAACAGAGTTTGCATGATGCTATATTTTTAAAAAAAATTATTTATGCTCTGAATAACTGGATTATAATTGGATCAGGAACAAATATTGTGGCATATACTAATCTGTCAGAGAGAAAGTAAATTGTAAAAGGTGTGCAATTCAAATTACATAATTATTCTTTAATGCTGAATTTTGTTTTGTTTTAAGGTCAGTATAAGGCTTATAACCAAGTGCACGTTAAGAGGACTGACTACGCAAAACCTCCTGTTTTCTGAGTGCATAGAAATACAATGAGCAATGAAGATATTCCTTGCAAGGAGATGTATTCTTCTACACGTGCAAGTCTTAATCAAGTACTTGAGCGTCTTTCAGGTCTTGGAACACATTTCATAATCGCAGCTCTCCACAGGGCAGGGGCAAGTAAAAGGCTTAAAGTGGTCACGCTCAGAATAAGAAGATAGACCTGAAAATTGGAAATAAAAGCCATTACTTTTCTTAGTTATATTATAAGCTAAGAAGTGACTAGAAGTTTGAGGAGATCAGGCTTTTCTGGACAATACTTTCAGGAGACTTCAACTGTCTTCCTAACCAACTATGCATATTGTTACAAAAGCAAACAAGTTCATGCACAAATCATCTAATTATCTGTTTATCTGGTTTGAAGATACAAGTGAAAAAAACAACGTTATGAGCTTATAGAAAAACAATTATTTACCTGTATAGTTAAAAGGTCAGTTTTGAAAGGTCAAGGTTTGCTCAAAGGTCAAAGGCCAAATACCACTTTATTGAAAAAACGAAAACCTATGCTGGCTTAACGATATAGTGGCAAAGTGCACTACTATTTTATACACTCAAAAAAGCAAACAAAAATCCCTTTAAGTTGTATTGTATATCTTCCAAAATAAGATCTTAACTACATATTCTGAAAGAGCCTTATAGAATGGCAGTGGGAAGTAGTTTTGAGGTCTCAAACAGAAGAATGCCTTTTGGAAATTTCAGAGCTGTATAAATCTATACAGCAGACAATCACGTGAGAGCTGCCACAGGAAAAAATGAAAGCCTAAAGGCCTCCAAGCACAGTGGGTGGGCCCCTAAACTGGTTCTGTGATCACGTATGGATATCTTGAAACTCTATACAAACACACAGTATTTATAATTCCTAATTATATGCAGGAGTGAACATGAAAATGAATCACCTTTACCTATACAAGTGAACAGCATTGTGTAAGTTTTTCACGTGTGCTTCATTTGGAATTGGTTCCAGCATTATACAGCCCACTTGCTCACACAATGAAAAGCTTAGAGCGCCAGCACAGTATTTTTATGAGCAGAGATACAGAGGAGAAAGCAGCTAGCACTAGGAAATGAGGTCAGTTGTTGTATCTCTATAGCCGTAATTTACTTTAATTCACAAAGCAGACTTCATATTGAAAAAATAGCATTCTCACAGTTTCAGTATAAAACTAAGTTTAAGGTTTCTTTCCTAGGGGATTTTTTCTATGACTACTGAAAAAAGCTGGTTGTTTCTTCTGCAGAGAATTTAACATTAACAAGCTTTGCAGGTAAAGATTACAAGTTTGTTTGCTTGTTTAAATATTAAGGCAATTCCCACTTCACCCTATCTGCAATCTGGTTCTTATTTACTGATATTTCCTTAGTCAAATCCTGTACTTTCAGTTACCTCTTTCAATAGCTATATCAGGATTTTAAAAGCAAAGGCTTCTCAGTCTTGGGTGACTTGGGTGCTATCTACAACACACTGCTCAGTTAATGAAGAAGTTTTAAGTGACAGCAGTTAAGGCAAAGCATTTATAATTAAGCTATTTAAAAGTAAAACCTGCTATTTAAAATATTAAAGTACAGTACGAAACAAGTAGAAAACGGAACTAAGGACCCTGTCAGGGACATAAATGGAGCATTTGTATGGGTTGATTCTACTTGTTAGCAGTTGAGAGATATCACAAAATTGGAATGTACTGGTATTTCAAATATACTGTAATACAAAATCCCAGTAAGTTATTCAGGTGCAAATAACGAATTTAATAACTATAGAACAGCTTACCTCCCGAGATATGATCCCTGCTCTGCGTGCTCTGCTTCCCAGAACAAAAGAGAATTCACTGACTTGTGCCAGTCCTGCTGAGACAATCCACTTGATATACTGGCTGGTCTTTGGAAGAATCAGAGAAAGCACAAGCACTGCCAAGACAAACTTTAAAAATGGGGGGGTTGGGGGGTTGTTTTGGTTTTGTTTGTTTTTTTTTTTTTTAATACAAGAAAAGCAATACATGAAATAGTACAATATTTGTAAGATAACATAGCATCAAATACAATAATTCTGGACATAAACTAAACTAGTGGACTTCTAAATGTGTCTTCTGTATTAATGTCAAGAGACAAATGTACACTGCACAGTAAAAAGTGGTATCTTGTTTACTGTAATAAAAACACTAAATAACTTTGTCATAAGTCCCGAGCTAAACAGATGTTTCTCCATGTGTAACTTATTTTTAACATTAAACAAAATCTTTTTAATATCCTAAGAATGTTGTATCAAACTGTAGTCTAGGCAGTAAGATGCCTCCAAATACAGATTTACAGTAAAATCTAATATTCTCTGTTATATAAGATGATCAGCTCTTGCATAGAGTTTTCATTAGGGCATGCAGCAAAAAGATTATTCAGACCATTAAAAGATTAACAAAAAAAGAGAAAAAGAAAATACCTTCATTATGACCACTGACAATGTAAGGAATAGTAAAACCGTGAGTTCATATATTACAAATGTGGGGAAAACATGAAGTCCTAGGAGGAAAGAAAACAGTATTTCAAAGTTTAAGGCCAAAATATTGCTGTGATAATTTTCTGAATTAATAATAGATTTAATTGCAAGAATGTAAAAAAAAAAAAAGCCTTAACATATCTACCAACACTACCTACTTAATCATTAAAGCACTTCCTGCATTATCCAACCATTTTTCCTTTGGATGGGTTTAGCACAAACAATATTCCCAATTGAGTTAAATTATATACGACCAATGCATGAATGCTTTCAGTTACAGTTTTCTCTCTTCCACACCAGTCAACAATCCAGAATCAGAACTGAAACTCACCTCTAACGAAAGCTATGAAAATACTGGAGGGAAACAATTCCATTGTTCTGCACAGTGACTGTAACATACACCTTGCTAGCTGTTTAACATTTTTGTATGACATGGTAATGGACTATCACTGTGGGAGGAACACAATATTCAGTATTTGCACAGACTATAGCTACAACAGAAAATGTAATTGTTTTGATCCCATGACCCTCGCATACAAACACTGAAAGTCACCTAAACTGGAAAAGTCACTTAGACTGGAACCAGGTTAAGTCATAAACCCCTGAGCATGGTCTAACAATTAAGGAATTATATAAAACCCCATTTCTGTGATGTTGGGGTGGTTTTTTTTTGACAGGGGTGGGGGGTGTCTGTCTTTGTTAAATTTTATTTTTATTATTTTTTTGCTATTTTTTGTCATTTTTATTTGGTAATTAAATGAAGCAAGACAACAAGAACCATAAAGAGCACAGAAATTTAAAACTAAATCCTGCTAATATTAAACAGAAGAAAAAGAAGGATTTGTTGGAGAAGTCCTGGAGTCACTGAGGAAGAATCTTACAGCTGACTAAGTCCGCTTTTTCCTCCTAGAGTACGAGGAACTTCTGCAGGCAAACATAACTGCACATCTTTGGAAGTTCATTCCTTTTTCATAAAGGCTCTTAAAAAGACGAACCGAGATAGTGGTGGTATTCCTGATACATCCAACTATTGTTGGCAGTTCTCCAACCCAGTTACTTCTGGTGAAGCACAAGAGTTTAGCTTTCTTAAGCATGAGGCACATAAATTGATGCTGTAACATCTTATTTTAACACAAGACAAGTTTTCCCTAATTTTCCCTGCCCCATAGAGCTGCAGAGCCAGAAGAACTGTAGAGAACTGAGTAGTCTTCTCTTCCTGAGTGTACAAGAGAAGTTACTTACAGTAACTTCATGATGTTTTGTCCATACACACATTCCATTGTGGATGAAAATGTACTTCAAGTACGTCCGATTTTTACACAATTACTACCCACCCAGCATGCACACACTGTTTTATTTCTTAATTTCCTTCCAACTACTGAAGCACAAATGCAAATGGCTATCAGAATAAGGAGAGAGGTGGCAGAAAAAGACACCCACCCACCCCACCCCCCCCATCAAAAAAAGAAATCCTAATGTGTGCATGCATGCACGTGGAGGGGCAAATAGCTTCTGTTTTTTTTTTACCATTTATCATGTGCACATTGCTCATTCACTTTTAGGCCCATCTCAGAAACATACATGAAAAGCAACTAGGGAAATACAGCCTGTAACAATGTCATGTTTGATAAGAGGGCCAACTCTGCCACATCTAGAACGGAACACTTTAGAGGGAGGCTCTAAATACAGCCTAGTGCTCTCATCACTACTGGTTGATCTACCAGACAGACAGTCTGAAGGTCACGCAGAACAGCCTCCCAATGTGGAGATTATTACTTTATTCAAAAGAGCTGAGGCACAAACTACCACAGATTTCTGTACTAACCTGTGGAGGAAGTGTTTTCAAGGTGAAGCAAGCCTAAACCTGTCACATACACTATTCTGAGCAAACAAACGCACCAGCACACAGACATGTTTTGGGGGGAAATAAATCCCACTACAGTGGATTTCAGGGTCATTAAAGACCTTTGCCCCAGCCCAAGATGAAAACATAGGGCAAGGCCACAAGCCATAGCAGACTGCTCTACAAGCATATGAAGCCCTCCTGACAACCCGAACACCATCAGAAAGATTAACTTCATAGACAGAAGGTGCGTGAATATGGGCATTTATTTCAGTCATTTTAATCAGACTTTGTGACTAAGCTCAGGAGTCACTACGGACTTGTTCTCTACAGTGGAAGAAAAACTCCAATCAAACATTTCAAGAACTTCAGCACCATCATCAGGTAGCATGTTGCATGTTGGCCTGTCACCGATAGCTAGGATATCACTTAGGTACATTTTCAGAGAGCTGAGCATATGCCACCGGACTTCAATTCTAAGCAGTGTTCTGGAGCAACTAGAATGGAGGCCTTGGGGTGAAGGTGACCTTGCATCAATGTCAAGCCAAAAAGCACAGTTCACTCGTATAAGTTGGTGTGTGTTCTTCTATGGATGGTTACAGGCAAGATTTTGCACATTCTTTCTATAAGTACTTTTTTCTTAACAGGTAAACTCCCCCTCCCCCACCACCTGACAGATTTCACCAATCTGCTGGATGGCCGCTAAAAAGCACGTGAAGATTCAAATGCAGTCATGACCACATCCTGGAAGATCCAGCATCAAGAAAAGGAATCTTGGAGATCCTTGATGGAAAACAAGGTTACAGAAACCAGAACTCTGTTGGTCAAATTGAAGCCACTAGAATTAATTCTGACACATCCTCAAGACAGGACATCGCACAGAAAAACCACATTAGTGATGCACTGGGATGCTGTATCGACTAAGAGTCTTAATGAACCTAGGATCATAGCTAGCAAATGCAACAAATGCTACAGCCCTGGTTAGATTAAGTAGAGAGGGGAAAAGCAACATTCATCTCCCTCTTTCTGTGAAGGGGAAAGTCCTCTTGATTCTAGTGTCAGTTCTGAAAGCTTGAAATCTCAAAGCTTCATTGTGTTTTGTGCAGGACAACAAAGCAGTAGAGCTGGACGGATAAGGAGAAGGCGATGTGTGTCCCCTAATGAATTCCAGTTGGAATCTTGCTTTGATTTCTCTCAAATTCAACAGAAATGTTAAGAGGCTCATCAGAGAAACATTGTGTGTGTGTTTGTTCTGGACAGTGGTAGTGCTGATATGAGAAAGTTCGTTCTCAAAATGTGGCTCTAAGGGATTGGTCCAGATGTACCCTCAGAAATATTAGTGAGGACAAAGACTGACAGGAACTTTCTAACCTCAGTAGATAACATAGAGAGCCAGAAAACTTGAAGAACACACACAGGCCTAAATGAATGTACAGATGGAGAATAACTCAAAGTACAACTGTTAATGCCTAACTGCAAAGGTGTATTATTCCCACAAATGCACCCATGCGCGAATTTGAAAGCAGTAGCATTACACAGGTCAAGGTAAGGGCAGGACTACTGTTATAGATACTACAAGAACAAGTACAATTCAGCTCAGCTTTTAGGCATCAGAAGGATTTCTGTAGCGAGAACAGAAAAGCAGATATTTAAGGCAAGCAAAATAGGAACTAACTTTTCCAAATGTGACATATTTACAGTCACTTTTCAATTAAGTCATTTTTTTCTATTTATTCCTTTATTCTAAAAGGAACGGAAATTATATTACTGCAGTGGTGTACCATCTCGCCTCAGGATCTCCAGTGTTTCTGCTCTCCATAATAGGGTGTTTGCCTTCTATTTAGACAGAGGGGGAAAATCCCTGTGCCCTTTATTTAATTTCACACAGTAAATCTCTATATATTCATAGATACATCATTTGCACATTTATATAAGTTAGAGAGCAAGCAATAAATCTTTTCTTTAGAAAAGTTTAAGGAATACTTTTTATCCTGCTCGGGTTTTCTTTGTACCATCACATCACTCCTTTTTAAAACCTACCTCCTTGCCACCCCTCAGAGCTTCCCATTAACCACAAAATTTAAAAGTAATTGAAAGTGAAGGGGGGGATAACCTTTAGGGAGGGGTGGGGGTGTTTTTTGGTAGGGGTTTTTTGTTTGTGGTTTTGTTGAGGGCTTTTGTGGTGTTTTTTTTTGTTGTTTTGTTTTGGTTTGGTTTTTTTTTTTTTACAAGCAAGCATTGTCACATTTTGTCAGAGGCTTATAAAATAGCTCATTTTTCTGATTTTTAGCTAACTTTCTTCTGAGGCAGGAATAACAGCCATTTTCTGTAAAACCAAACAACCTTGTTGTTATGTATTTTTCTTTCCATTCTTGCAATTATAATGGTAGCAAAAGTTAAAAAGATTCTTTTTTTAATTCTGTAACAGAACTACCAAAATAATTTCCTTACAGTATAATGTAGGCTATGTGGAGTGCTGCCAGCATGCCAACTGAGGTCTTGCTATTTTCTTGTACTGTACTAGTCTTAATTTACGCAGTCACAAAAGTGTAGGTTAGTTTTTGTTGTTCAGTCTGTTGTAAAATTAACTTTGGGCTTACAATTATTTGTCATGCTTTGTAACCCTGATAACACTATCTGCTCCATCACCATCTTTACTAAAACACATAAACAACTTACCTGTGAGCATTTAGTAATTACTCATCCAACCTTGTCAGTTATATGGGCCCAAGAGTTTTACCATAGCTCACCACTTTCCTCCCTTTATTAAAAAATAAGTATTTCAAATATAAAAAATACGTTATCTATTACTAAGCAATCTGATTGATCAGCACAGGCTGTTATCATGGGCTGTGTAAAACAAAAATCAAGACTGGCGAGCGTAACTATTTCCTTTTCATTTTGACAACCACCAGAAACAGTTTTAGTTTCTGTTAGGAAACTATAGGTATCAAACAGGTATATATGGAAAGGCATTAAAATTATGCTGCTGGGACTTCACTATTATCTGAATAAATATATGGAGATAAAAAGAACAATAGAAAACTTAAACCCAGAAGAAAAACCAAGGGTAGTCTTGAAAAAAGAAAAAAACACACACCAAAAAACACCCAAACTCTAAGAATTTTCCAAGTAAGACTGGTTGGAAGGAGGCTGGATTTGTGCAATGGGCTGCATTCAAACCCCTTATTTACACCTTGCAATGCCCCCCAAAATAGGACACACATCTCCTATACAATCCACGGGGCCTGTCTCCTCATCCACTGTACCTAAGCACTTCAGTAACATGTTTCAGTTTCCTTTAGAGGAAGCATATTGGGGTGTGCACAGACAGCTAGAAAATGTAGCAATTAAAAATTAAGGTACTGATTGACTGTAAATATTCTTGTTTTGGATAATAAGCATGATGAGTTACTCTCCTGGTCTTAGGTATCAATGCTGCATTTCCGTTAGTATTCAGGTAGTCTCTAATATACATCTTGTTCAATTATATTTTCCCTGCGTTGAGAACACACAGATCACATTTTCCTAGCTAAAGAAACAAGATGCTATAAAAAAAGATCGGTTTCCATTATATCCTGCTTCTAGAGAATCCACAAGAACCTGAAATCTACTCTACCAATTGACTCAAAATAGTAATACAATTTTAATATAAATTACAAATATAGCCACTGTGAAGACAGAACATAAAAAAAAAAAACCCAAACAAACAAACCAACACCCAAACAAAAACCTTTTTCCCTTAAAATTTCTAGTTGTATGCTTTAAATAGTGTGAATTCAAAAGTAATGATGAAAAACTGACAGTAAAATAAGAATTGAGAGTACAACATGGGAATTGCTTATGAAAATGAATGTTACATTTAAAAATATTAGCAAAGGCAAACCAATATTGTGGTCAGTTAACAGTTTCATATTTTAACCAAGTAAAATCTATCTCCTCCCCCCAGTTTGTAGGCACTGATTTTTTTTCTCCTTCCCCCACATTTGTAGGTTAATATTATTTTTTAAGTAAGTTTTCTTAGAAGTTACCTATGGATGCAAAGAAAATGATGGCAAGAAAGTCACGTATTGGTTCAATACAGGACATAATCTCCTCAGAAACCATGTGACCCTGAGAAGAGATCAGAGCTCCAGCTAAGAAGCATCCCAGCTCCATTGAAACATCCAACAGCTCTGTGATCTGTCAAGGAATAACAGAGAATCTATTGCTGTTCTCTAGCCCCCAGTGACTTTATATACCATTTCATGGTGAAATTATATAAACTGTACGTTATACCAAATGTGGGAAATTACTATGTCTTTACGCAAGTTCAACAACAAATAGAATTCAGTGTATTTATTTCAGTGTTCTGCAGTATTGTATTAATACAAAAGACTCACAAAACCAGTTTCCCCTCAATGTTACCTCCTTCCCCACAAAAAATAAAAATAAATTTCTTAATCTACATTGTAATGCTTTGTGTGACTCTTAAGGATAGCATCTGATTTCACAAAAACAAGAAAGACTAACAGCTTCGGAGTCAGGATTACATAATACATTGAAGCTGTGAAATAAAGCAGTAAGAACAGCATAATTGCTGTCAAACAAGGGGAAAAAATAAAAATCAAAGCTTATAATTTGGGATAATAGTCTCAAATTTAGCAGAAGTCCCAGGCATAAATTACATTTCATTACTGTAAATTGGACATAAATGTGCCTGTGTGCTTTACCGAACAGGGATGCATTTAAGCATGTGTAGTAAACTGCTGAAATGAAGCACGATATCCGTTTGAAAGAATTCAGGCTGCTTCATTCTTTTTTATTATTTGAATATGGTACTAGAGGGAACAGATGAAACACATGTAAAGAGACTGAACTAAAATGAAAGCAACTGCTTAAGGCAATGCTCAGAACAGTAAAAAAAAAGCAAGCAGCACTTTTAGTAGGCATAAAGCATGTTTTAAAATAATTACTTTAAAACCATGCTGCTGTAGATGGTCATCTTATTGAGAAAGGGCAATGCTATTAATATTAATAGAACATTTAAAACTGAAGACTTATTTCCATACTAATTTAGATTAAGCAACAATACACTGTAGTACATTTATGGACAACATTCATCATATCTCGAACTGTGTTACACTGTAAGGTATGAAGGTAAAACTCAAGTGACTTGTAATTAATGAAGGAGGGCAAAAGACACAATAAACAAGTCCCCAAGCTATGCATAAAATGCCACCTAAAAATAAACCCCAGACTTTTGTGTACTGAAGTATTAATGTCTGAATGCTCATCACATAATCCCATTTATGCTAACAGGCTGTAATTTATTGCAAGACATTTAAGAAAACAAATTGGTTCTGTCAACTAATGCAAATAGTTGCTGATCAGGCAAAACCAACAAAATAACATTATAATGTTACTCTCATTTTAAAACAAAAGGAATTTCAGTGCTTTTCACCACAATTTGAAATTGTAAAAGGGAAGAAGGAAATATACATAAAAGGCTTAATTTAAAATCTCCAAAATATGAGTAAGATAAAAGAAACAGTTATGAATATGAAACATTTAAGTTGTTCTCAATCACCCTTTAGTTGTTTTAAAAGTCACCACCTCTTGAGTACAAATAAGATCCAATATAGCCTCTTCAAATCAAGTTGGAATTAATTCAGCCATAATCCCCCCACATTTAAGCATTACCAGCTATAACAAAGCTCCAGATCAAAACTTTTATAGCTATTATTTTAAGTATTGCCATGTACATGCTTAGGTTACAATGTAAGAAGGGATTTAGCATCTCTTGTATTGGAATTGCATGATACTCTGCTGTTATGAGACTCACTATTTGAGCAAGGAGCAATTTAACTGTGAAAGAAATGTGCTTGTTCAGAAAGCATCAGACGTAACTGGAGCAAACTGTATGTCCCTCTGGGTTTGCTCCCACAGCATAAAAAATGAATTCCATTCCTTCACTCTATGACAAGTTAAGTATGAGCTCAAGGGCCTCGTAGATAAAAAAAAACAAATTTTGCTATTTCTTGTCTACTGTCTAGGTACTACACAGCTCCAGGTCTGCAAAATCTATAGGTCACTTTACACGCAGAAAAGTGTAAAGTGGATGACAGGGCAAGAAAAGAACCAAANCCCCCCCCCCCCCTCCAGTCTGTTCTTCAGATTTATATCTAGATGTATACAGAGACTCCTTTTACTGTTCCCATCCTGGTTTCTGGTTGTCCAATAGCATTACCAATAAGTGGCTACATTTCCTCAACTAAATCTACAGCATCAGGGTTTATTATATATAATGTGTGAGGGTGTGCACACACACCAGAGAGGGTATGTTTACAATGCAGGAAGGCATTCTCAGCAAAATTTCTTATACAAGCAAAACTTGGGAAGTATTTTGCAGTTACTATTCCCTCTCTGCTTGCATAACTTTTAACATTTTGCCTTTACCAAATAGGGTTCTAACAATTACTAATCCCTGGGCTCTGCACCGTCCTTTTCGCAACTCCTACATTACAGAAAACTTTTTCAATCAAAATTAAAAGTTTTGTCAATTTACATGTTTTTCCCAGTACAATGCAGTTTTCAGTTGTTTTCAAAGGTCCCATTTCACTCTAATTCAGAGAGGATTGCTTTGCTTTCACCAGAATACCAGATTTTTAGGCTTAAATGTTGTACCATGGCAATAAATAAAAGAAATAAACATTACTACTATAACGTGTTCCAGTTGAATTTCAACCATTTGTTCAGCAGTTGTTTTGGCTATATTGTCTAATAACGTGTATCCTATTGCTTGTCTTTAATCATCATAGAAGCTTAATGAATAAGGTAAGCCAGTAAAATTAAAGAAATCCCTGATGGAAATAAATGTATTAGAATTTCAGGCTCCAGTAATTTAAATCTGCCCAAGAGGTGAATTCTAAGCTTGGATTTTAAGGAAGTAAAGCATTAATGGAAATGGAAACAATTTTTAGTGAGCCTTGTAAAAACTCCATCTCAACTGTGTTTTATTAAATAATTAACTAGAATATTTGAGATTACAGTTCTTCCTTAATCTTCTCCATTTAATTGATAGAAAAAGAGTTCATAAGCAGGTTATAAGCCATTAAGAAGTACTCCAGGCAAACAAGGAATGACATTCCTAATACATTGCAGGAAAAAGCATGGACATTTTCATATATAAAGTACTGCAATAACATAGCTATATTTTCTTTTCATTTTTTTTTGTATATAAAACAAGCTGGCAATTTCCCTCCATTTGCTGTCATTGTCCCAGGTCAACCATAAGGCAGTCAAACTGGAGACCACTTTCCCCCCGTCCCTATATGTGTGCACAGTCCTATAAACATGTAAATGTAATTGCTATCCATCTTGTCAGGTTAGGTTTTATTCTTTTCCAATTCCTTCATAACATTCAGCAACTTAGTTTTAAAACATAACAAAACTGACAACTGTTGTCCTGCAGATATCTAATACAGCAATTCACTATCAGAATAGTGTTTAAAACATTTTTCCTTGTAGTGTTTCTGTACATACAGAACATGAAAAAAGCAACACTACACCAGTGAACATGCTGGCTGACTTATAACATGTTCTTCAGCTCATTGTGGTATAGCTCAACCTAAAAGTACCAGTTTGGCCATCAATCTAAATGGTCGTATTTAAAACCATAAGCTAGAGTTGCTCTTTATGTTGTGATTCAGGAGAACAGTTCCCCATAAAAAAAAAAAAAAAAAAGGCAGTAACTCAAAACTCAAAAAAAAAGCATAACTCAAAGCTTGAAAAGGAGTTGCTGAAAGTGCAATAATGATCTACTGAACTGTTATTACTGATGACAAGGTACATGATTGAAAGATGCAAAACTGTATCAGCTAGACTTCTATAGGATTGGCACTTGACACAATCCTCACCCTGATCTGCCTAACTAGTTGAGGGGGAAAAAGGGAGGGGGAATTTCAGTTACTTCTGAGAATATCTGGGAACAGAAAGAGCTCCAAATCTTGGCAAAATATCTCATATTTAAGATTTGTTGCATCTCTTTCAAGTTAGTTTATCAATAAGAGATGTATTTAAGATCCTGTTTCAGATTTAATGTGTTGCAATGTTATCCAAGTGAGCCAAGCAGTTCAGAAATGCTCAAAAGTCACTTCCATACAGAAAGTTCCTCACCTAACAGGATAATGCTTACATCAAAATTGTTTACTCATGCTGCAGTATAGGAACCTCTTCTGTCCTATCCTCCCTCTTGTTTTCCCATATAGAATTTGCCCTTATTGGTAGAGAAACAGCAATTCTTGTTTAATTAGTCATCTGAGATTTTCAAACACAGGAAACAAGTAAAATAGTTCATATATGACATGCATTACATGTGCTAGTGTTTCATATGAACCCCAACCCCAATACAGGATAAACTTAGGTGGACCCCACAAATCCAGTCAATACTGAAGCACCTAACAAGTAACTATATGCATGAAGCAGAAATACCATATCATTCCTACCCCCTTTGTCATGTATGGGAAAGGATGTGCCCCACAGAATAACTCACATGCTAGATAGAGAGTTAAAATATTTCGTTTAAAAACATCTCTCAAGTTTTCTAAATGAAGCTGCAGAGTCATCTTTGGTTAAGGCCACTAAACTATGCACTCTCTTAATTCCTCCCTCTACAAATTCAGAAGTTTTTTTAGAATTACACCAGTATGGAAAATTCTGTGATTGCAGGTAATTATACAAACTCCACCAATATTTAGGCTTGGTCTTCAAAGAAGAAAGATCTTTGCAGGAAACATGACAGTTTAATTGTTTTCCTACCTGGCACCCAAACCCCTTTATTTATCCTTTACAGATACATGCAACATTTTTTTAAATTAGATTGCCGTCCCCTCATGGTATGTTTTTATTCCTGACATAGTAGGGCATCTATACCAATTAAGATTTGTTTTCTAGACGAATTATTCATTGAACTGTTCAACTGGACAACCAAACACTTTTTTGTTTTTGTTTGTTTTTTAATTTTTAAGTCTTTGTGCTCAAACCACAGCTTCTAGCATTACTATAATGAACATATCAGTGTCAGTGAATATCAAGCATCTCAACTGGTTTACTGAGGTTACATGCAGTACCCTTTGTACTGTTCCCTTTGATACATTATTTATCAACTTTAAAAGGAAAACTGCTTTCACTTAAAGTACGCAAAATATTTGCTCCTTCACAAAAGCTTCCCGTGCTGAAGCAGCAGTCTTTTTTGCAGTATGAATCCAACACACTCAAACATATTCTCCCTCAAGTTTGTATACACACATATATTGTGGACAGTCGTGTAGACAAACTCCTTGTACATTTGACACGTGATTTGAGCACAATACGCCAAATTCAGTCAGATCAGTCTATGTAGAACATATTTTTAATGAAAGCAAGACTGCTTCTAGATACCATAGTATTTTATGCAACTTTTGTGGTTTGGTGGTTGTTGGTTTTTATTGAAGTTGTTCTACAAATGTTATGCCTGCTTGTTAGAAAGTAAAAAGGAGAAACTAGTTTTGTTACTTCTCTTATTAGATAGCACTCCTGTTTGGAATATGAATAGCTGTTTAGAGGGATAGCATTTTTAACCTATACAATAGAAATCAACAAATTGTAAAGCTACACTCTCACTAACTTCTTTCCTGACCTTCTTCCTGAAGGAAGTCGGCTTTCTCTGTTGGACCTGTAACAATTAAGCAAATACCCCTTGAAAAAAGGCACATGCACAGGAACTTTTCAGGATAATTTTTCTCAGAGGACATAACAATCTGCACATCCAGGATAATGGAGTTTCAAACCTACAACATTATCAGTGACTGTCACAGTCTGTTCTCCAGCAGAATAGTTTTTCAGAGGCTGAAACATGAGATAGAAACAAATAGAAGGAAGATTCACAGGAAAATGAACCAAACCCAAATGGGCTATCATAACCTATGAACCCTGAGGCATTTCTCTACTTCCTCAACTTCATCCCAAACTGCTTATCTGCCACAAAAAAATAAAAGTATTTTATAATAAAAACCATGTTGAGAATTTGCTATTGAAAAGAAACTTGTGAGCAAATGTCAATCAGCCATTATCAGTATCTCAAAACCCATCCTAAATTATTTTCAAATGCAAGAAGTAGACCAAAATTAAAACTGGAATCATGATTCTTTAACTGGCTGTATTAAAAGTTACCAGCAGAAGTGCAGTTGATTCACATTCAAATTTTATCTCTTCTTACTCATCTGTGCTGTAATGCATGAATCATCCATGCATTTGGGGTTTGTTTTAAAACATTTTAAAACCAATGAACTACAGAGGTACGTGGATATGCAATAACAGTGTGATGGCTTTTGTGATACTGATGCAGTAAACTACCACAGGTATCAAAATGTTTTATTAATTTAAAAGATTACCGTTAACATAAGGAAGATGAATGCAGTTATTCCTAGAATGAGGATTTCTTTATTCCCTTTGCTTTCTGCATGCAACTTGCGATAATATGGTCCTATGAGATAAGTCTTTATAACAAGACATATAAGAAAAACAGCAGCCAGAGAAAAGAGAATTTGGCCAATCAGTATCAGTATTCTCAGTATTTCCTTGAAAACGCTGGAAGAGAAGAACAAACAAAACATTTATTTCAAGTGCTCTCATGCCTCCCAACCAGTTCCCCTTAAGTGAAAAGATCTAATTCCACAGATGTTCAAAACTGAGTAGCTACAGTAAGATATTTAGATACATTAGTAAACAAGATGAATACTAAATCTGCTGAGTGCCCATCAATCTCTTCTACAGCCTAGTATTTACTTCCATGTTGACTGAAAAAGATTTTGTTGATTGATCTTCAAGGTAAGCCATCAGGCTCAATAATGCTATCGCATAGTCTTTGACAAAAATATGTCTTGAGGGAATAAAGTAACTGAAGAAATTCACTTATTCTTTTCACAATAACAAACTTTTCACTACAAATTTTAAGTAGTGGACAGGCCTAAGGCAGCTAGAGCAGAAAGAATATCCTCAAACAACATGACAAGTACAAACAGTAAAGGGAACTCACAGAACAGAGTGCGTATTTTTCACAGAACTGACATTAACTGTAGCACTCTCATATACATATATGCAGTCTACATACTAATGAGAAGGGGGTGGGGGGAAGATACATACAATATTTTTTTTTACCTGGAATATGTGCTCGCTCCTGCTTGAATAAGTGTAGGCATGACAGCTATAAATAAACCCAGCTGCACATCCTGCATCACCAACATGCCAAGTAGTACGCTACTGTAGTCAATATCCCCTGCACACCAACAAAGCAGTCATGGAAACATTCATCAGAATCTATGAATGCCTGCAGTGCTCAGAAGTCTAGAAATGTCTCAATCAAATGGAGGCTAAGTATAGTTCTCATTCAAAACATTCTGGTTTCACCACCACCACCACCATTAAGTAAATTAAAATATAGAAAGATATATTTAAAATATAAATAAAATATTCATATGAAGCTTCTGTTACACAATAAAAATACAGACTTTGCTTAGCAGTTAAGCACTAGTTATGCATTTACTGGAACTCCTTTACCGGAAACATCCAGTCTTTAGAATAGCAGACACATCTAAGAGCCAAGCATGTGTAAAATACACACTTTGAATTTAGGCATTAGAATATGAATATTCTAGGGGGTGGGGAGAACTTTAACACAGTATGCATGAGGGAGGTTTAAGTGGAAGAAAGCAGCATGGCAAAACTTTTGAAAGGAAACATTTAGAAGGCTTTGAGAAGCTAGCAATATGGCACTTGAAGGTACTTATTTGAAGAGCTGTTACCTATGAAAGACTACTTGAGCTGGTCTTGGTTTGCTGAAGAAGGATGTGAATTATTTAAGTTAGCCTTTCTGCCCTGATGATAGACTGGTAGTAATGGTCTAACCTGGTAACCTCTTAAAAAGCACAAGGATTCCAGACCCTCAGTGAAGTCAATTCTTAACATGGAGAGTAGTGATTGGGCGACACTGTGTTTCTCCAGAGGACTGGCTATGTAAATAGCAGGCACACCTCATAACAAGAATACACACAACACTGGCCAGTGTTAAAGGAGGATGATCACTTGTAAACCAAACTTAACCATGGGTTTTGTTTTGTTTTGTTCCATTTTTTAACTAGTTTCTCTTGTGATATCACAAAGTCAATTTCTTTCAAATTTCATTGTAGATGCTACAGTAGTCCATATTTAAAATCGTACTTACCTTCTTTATCGCCTCGAACACTACCTGCAAGAAATCTTGACACCAATGGCGTACTCGATAAAGATAAACAAGTGGAAATGAAGACACTTTGTGTTGGTCTAATTTGGAGCAAGTGTCCCCATAGTAAACCAAAGGCAATCATCAGAACTGTCATGTAGCAGGGTCCTTGCAAAGATATTTTCCATACCTTGGGAAGAACACAAGTTCTTACAATAAAGTCTCACTGATAAGTAACAACGATTTTCAGTGCAAATAAGCAGTTAAAGATGCATGACTTGGGGCTGCGGTGCTGGGCCACAGAAGTAACTGGCTGTCATCCTATACATCCTAAAACTCTTAAGTTGTTACACCAAGTAGATAATATTCTATGCCAGAAGGGTCATTACCAGAAATTAGGAAAATTTCCCAGAGCTCACAGACAAACTAAGGGCCAAAAGATCCAGTACAGGATGAAATATATTAAAATCATCAAATGGAAGACCAGTTATCTGATGTGATTCCAGGGTGGGGGAAAAAATGGGAGTGGCAAAGACCATCATCAATACCAGCTGCTCACTCCACACTAGTGAGCACACAGTTCTGAAGTAACACTTTACACACTACAGTTTAGGAACCCTTAAGTTAAACTTTAGATGGACTAGAAATAGCAGAGTAAGCTGAATGCTCATAAATTTTAACACATTTCAACTAAAGTTTTTATAGCCTCATGAACTCACAGTCATCAGTTTTGGAACAAATCACACAATGCATCTACATACATACACAAATCACACAATGCATCTCTTTACGTACATACAGTCTTTACATATTTTACAGCAATATTTTCCACTATTAAAATTCTAGCTGGTTTATGAGATACCTTATTTTTTTAAATTAAGACCAAAAGAAAAGTGTACCTTTTTCCTGAATCCTGATGGCCACATCATGTAATATTCCAGATTGTGCTAACAAACTTGCAGAATCAGTTTATTAGCCAGTACAGCATGCATCATCAATTCAGTATGCAGTACTTAACAAACTGATTTTTTTTATAACAGGACTGGCAAACATCACTGGACACTACATATCAGCAACTGCATGTTACTGCATGTTAAAATAAAGCAGAGATGGATTGCCATAAGTTGTGTGAGATTTTTCTAGTAATCCAACTGTTTTACTAAAATTAAGAGAAATAGCAAAGCGTTTTTCTGGAGACACCAAATAAATAATGCATTCCGTTCTTTCCAAAGAGTTACAGAGAAGAACCAAATGTCGTATTTGTCTTTTCAAAAAGGTACAAAGTTACACCAGTGTATTATAGGGAGAATGTAAAAATCTGAAATAGAAATGATAACTCGAACATTAGCATGTAATCATGTAATGTAGAGGTATTATGTAAAAATACCTTTCTTAATCTTTCAGGAGAAAATTCCAGGCCAACTAGAAAGAGAGTGAAGAATACACCAAACTCTCCTAATGTCTCCACCTGTACAATAGACTTGAAAAAAAAAAAAGAAAAAAATCAGTGCACAGCAGTCTACTTATAATACAAATTATAAGTCTACTTACAAAACAAATTGTTTCTCATTATGTTTTCACAAGCAGTTCACTTGGTCATATGACATCAGAAGTTCTCTCAGCATCTTTAGGGTTCAAACATTTTTTGCCATCACCTGGATGCTAATAGATAATTTGGTTGGACATTGCTGGTCACCCAAAACACATATGTGCATTGATGTAGGTAAGCTTGCTTGCTTGCTTGTTGGAAATAAATAGGTTAAAGTTTTATGCATATGCTATTAAACCCCCAAGGTTTGCATTCCAGAAGTTACTTCTGGCTAGTTATTTTATTGGTCTATTAGTATAATGATTCTGCTAGACTGTAGCTGCTGTTCTGCTCTCCATCCTATAGACTCCGTGCATCCATCTCTCAGACCAGCACAACTACCAGCCTTTCCACTTCAGAGAATGGTGCAACAGCAAGAAAAGTGGTTGTCTTCCTTGTCACACCAGAAAAACCCAAAATTTCTATGTATTTCCAGTCCAGATCAGGAAAGGACAGGGTCTATCATCAATCATAGAGAAGTGGAGATGGAAACTATTTTCTCTGCCAGATTAGAACCTGCCTGCCTCCTAAATTCCTCTGACATTCAACTTTTTTATGAACTACAGAAGAGACAGAAGAAGAGAGTACACACAAGAGACCCAGTCAAAATGAACATTATCCAGATGAATAAAGTTTAATCACAGCTCCACAAGAAACAAGTAGCTCACTAAGAAACTGTTCTAAAGAAATTACCCTCATCTCCATTCTGACCACATCATCTTCCTCAGTGTAAGTCTCTGAAAATTCATTGTTGAACCTCCTACCAATGCCAAGCTTACAAACTTGTTTCTCAGTCTAAGTGGTCAAGCTTTCCAGACCTTCTCAACCCAGAAGTTATGTATGACAGAAAGATTACTATTTAATCTCCATTTTAGAATATGAAATTTTGGAAGTGTAGTACTTGTAGCCTTCTCTTCTAATATGAGATTGACAAAATCCTACAATTTCTACTCATCCCTACTTACTTTTGAGCCCTACAGTCATTTTCAACAAAAGTCCACATAAGAGCAGAGGTTGCAAAGACAGTAAGTTCCAAGCAGTTACGTGAGCATCAGCATAATAGACACATGTAACTTAATCGGACATTACCATGAAACCTTAACATGTGTTCTGTTTTGCCTGCTGGCTAAACAATCTGTTAATGCACACCAGACCACTAATCAAAACATGTGCAACATCTAGCCAACCACAGCCCACGATTTCGCATTGAGCTAGTAATCAGGGTACACGTGATAGAGCTAAAAAGGTTCAAGAGACTTGAGGAATGTGGGCAGGGGACTGGAAAAGAACTAGGGTGACTAGGATGGATGAAAGAATTACAGAGATGCAAAATAAAAATAACTCTCTAGGAAGCCAAGCTATGCTAGTCAGGGAACTACTTGTTTTAAACATTTCCTCCACTGCCAACACTGGCTTTTTGTAAGTTTCTGAATATTTGATGTCATTTAAATAATTTGGCTCTCAAATGTGATGCTTTATGATTAAAAACAAAAAGAGAAGAAACAAACAAACAAAACCCCCACAACACAAAACCTCCAGCTTTCACTTTCAACAATTGCTCATGTCATTATTATATAGGAGAAAAACAAATTGAAAACAAAGTGATTCAAAGACATAAAATTTTAAGGCCTCATTTTGCAAAGGTCAAGGTTTGGGGATTTTTATTTATTTTTAAATATGTCTGAGGTTAGCAATACCATATTCTTTAAAAACTATTTTTAAAGATTTCAACAAATGAAATCAGTCAAGAAGCAACTTGCACACTTACCTTGATACTATTTAGTCCTGATGGTCCCAAGAGTACTCCACAGATGATATACCCAAACATGGTTGGCAATCCTATTGTTGTGCACAGCCAGCCACACGGCAAAGACAACATTCCTATTGTCACAATATCCTAAATATGTAAGATTTACAAATGCATTAATATAACGGACCCACAAATTGTGATTAAAGACTGTTATCTTTCAAAATATAAATAACGCTGTAAAATTAATTGTAGACTACTGCCTGTGAAAAGAAAACACAACTTCAGTAAACTAATGTGAACATTTTGTTGCAGGTGTAAGCACTACATTTTTGCAGATGATGCAGATACGGTACTGACCTTAGGTAACTGGTAGCTTTGGAAACTTTTGATCCATTCATTAAATAATTTAAATATGTTATAGGAAGTAGACAGTTTCCTGGGGAATTGGGGGGGGAGGGGGGGGGGGCGTGACACTTTGCATTAAAACAAAATGGTGAAACACATCCATTTTGTTGTTTGGTGTTTGGTTTTTTTTTTTTTAAAAAATCCTAACCAATCCAGTTATTCTTCATGAATCATAAATACAATTATAAACATGTCTATGTATTTTCCAGCATCCCTTTTTCCACAAGACATAAACAAATAAATTCTCTCTAGTGACAATATGGCAGTAGCTTGCTTTAACACTGTGCAGACCGAGAGAAGGGATGCTGCCCCAAAGGTGCAACAAGTTAAATCAAATAAAAACACAGAGGATTCATGCAGCATCACAATCAGTCTTGCGAAGACTATATTAGGAGTAGAGAACACATTGGCTAGATCACCAGTACACAGGGAAATCATGAATAGGGACAAACACTGAAACTACATTCAACCCACTCAAACAGTACTGGAATGCAAACTAGTGGGACCAAATCTTACCAAAATGAATGACAAGAATGTCTCCAAAATTATTACCTTTATGAAATGATGATCAGCACGAGGAATGGTTGAATCTCTGGGCTTGGTAAGTATATACTGATTGTTCTGGGAATCAATAAGCATACTAAGACCTAAGTCATCCTCTACTTCTCTTTTTGAAGCATTTCTTTTGGAGTTGGCTTCATCTTCTTCCACCCTTAAAACTGCTTCAAAGTTAACACCTCTTACCTGTAAGAAAAAGGAAGCAAATAACAAAAAAAAAAAAAGGGGGGGGGCGCGTGTGTCAAAGTAAAAAGTACAGTAAAAAGCTAAAGACTATTAGCTGTGCTTGAAGTTGCTCCAGAATTTGCTGACAGACTAAAAATACTGCATTTTACTGCAGTTTCTTCTCAGAGAAGTCATCTCTTCATCACTCTTCATCAAAATTTGATGTCCATAACTGAAAAAGCTATAATTTGCTTTACATTTCAAAACCAAGTGGTTTTCTAGACCTCTTTAGCCAAGTTGTCCAGCCAAAAAATACACAGGGCTTCAAAGCTGTATAATTCCAATTCAGTATTTTAAATTGCATCTAATCTGATTTTTTTTTAAAAAAAAAGCTTTATCACATTTAGAACACAAAAGGTTGAAGTGTAACATTTTATTCCCTTGAACAAAAACAATTAAAGATTACAACGTGATTTTGAGTTCACAAAAAAATGAAGTAACGACTGCAATCCAAGTCAAGAAAAAGTCACCGTCCTGTAAATTTGAAGGAGAAAGGATAAGAATTGTTTCTACCTAGCTCTGTCTTCAGTGCCTGTAATTACAAAGTGGAGGACAGAAGGATGATTTCATTATTCACTGTATTTTAAATAATGTAGATTTTACCATTATTCAGCAACTGTTAAGGTTGTTACTTCTTTTAGACTCCAGTAAAGAGAATAGGCTGTTGTCATTCCAATGACTGACTACAAAACACCCAGCTTTTCTGGATTGCCATATCTTGCCCAAGCAACTCCCCAATTTAATGATGAAATGCATTCACATAAGTCATCTGTAAAACAGTCACCAATTTTTCTTTGCTGATTCCCCAGCACATTTCCCCAAACTGTTCAGACAAATATTGCATTTTCAATATTTAATATTTAACGTGCAATTTTTATCCTTTTCTTCCACTCCTTACATTTGTGTGTATATAATTAAATAAAAACTTTTATTATAGGAATGACCTCTTCCCCTGTTTTTGTACATCATACAATATGATGGGCCTCTAAAGAATTGGAAGTCACTGAGAATCAGAGGGGAAAAAAGAAATATGAAACAAATCAGGAAGTCCCCAAAATTATTTAGAAGCATAAAACAGCTGCTTCAAACACAAGCATTCTTAGCTGTTGGAGTGAGAGGCTGATGACCATTTTCTTCTTATGCATTATGAAAGTTGTCTTTTCACCCTTTTTTCCCCCAAAAGCCTGTATATATTTTGACTTTACTTCCCTAACTCCCCACTTACCAGGCTATTTTGCATTCCAGAATGAGTTGTCCATTGCCAAGTCTAAGAGATCAAACCACATTTTCACGCTTTCAGCTGATGAGAGAAAGCAGGAGCTGCTGCATGCCACGTACATGCAAACTATTCTCACAGTACTGGAGCAAAGGAAGGCTTCCTTACAGTCAAACATGAAGAACTGTTTCTAATCAGAATATTCAGTAACTGCCCAATCCTACTGTTTTTCTGTCATCTTTCCTCCTGACCCCCTCTCCCACACCCTCATTGCTACTCCAGGGATACTAAAAGAGAGCTTAGAGCTCACTGTTAGATCTTGGCTCTGCAATACAAAACATACTTTACACTGACTTTCACACTGGAATTATTTCACCATTCAGTGCAGGGTCCCCATCTTGCAGATGACTATTACTTTGCCTAAAAACCAAAATGCTAATAAGACAACATCTGTTCAAGTATCGGGAATTTAATGTTATGACATCAGCAATAGTGTTCACTAAGCAAAATTATCTTCTAAAATACATTAGCTGTAAAGCATGTACTTTGAAGCTCTGGAACTCCAAATTCATATAGAGTTTGTTACATGTTCCTTTGTACTTGGTAGCTTGTATGTCTGGAATCTAACCAAACTTCTCTGCATCAAAATTAAAAACGTATCAAAGATCATATAAAAGCAATGCAATTGGATAAATACATTTCTCATCTCGTGGAGTTCACAGTCTCGCTCAGAAACAATATTAGGAAAAAAGGGAAGATGTTTATAAAATTAGGACAAATATGAATAACAACCTGTTTTTTCTGTGTAACATATATAAAAATCATACATTGTGTGGATCTTATGGTGCATTTTTACTTTTACAAAAGAAAAGGGAACTGACAAAAGACAGACTATGCTAGAAGAGCAAGAGTAGATGGCACAAGTTCAGATGAGCACTCAAATACGAATAAATTTGAGGACATAATGACAGAAAACAGTTATCTTCAGGATTTTATTTCCCAAAACAACAATTTCTGAAAGCAGGTTGTACATAACAATACAGTGCACAAATACTCTTGTCTTGCATTAAGTGGTTAGCTCAGATTTTTTTTTCCATTTTTACCTACTACACTTCTCTATTTGATTATATTTTAACAGATGCTTTTATATCTTTACCAGATTACTGATCATTCTATTTGAGCTTCTTTGTTCTAAGAAGAAAACACATAGATGTTTCTTGCAAAGACAGAGATGTAAATAGTCCTCCAGGTTGCATTTCATGACTCCTTTTCTTTCATGAATAGAGATACAAGCAGAAAACCAAAGAGAAACACTGGAGAAAAAAAGATGGGTTGGCACGTTGCCAATTAACAGGTGTAGCAGAAGAAACCTCATTCCTGGTCTCTTTAAAACGTGCCGTTATTCCCCAGCGGAACAGAAGAGGGCACTCCAGCTAGCTCGTCCCTTCTCCGCTGTTGGTCCTGGCTAGGTAGGATTCCCGGGGGCTACAATTGCTGCGATCGAGCATATACAAAACAAAAAGCTGCTCTCACTTTCTCTCAAGACAAGTACAGCTACAAAAAAATTGCCTGGCTCTCTACTACAGAGCAACTGCTTTTCCTCCTCAGCAGAATTCAAGAACTATGCTCACCTCGGAAGTCAACCTGCACATCAACAAAAGCCTTTCAAGAGCAAAGGCCAAAAAATTTTCCAACCCACATTTATGCGAACAGGACCAATTTAGAGAGTCAGACTCTGAGGACGGCACAATGGGACGCTAGAATAAACTGATGTACTCCCAGCTCCAAACGCACACAGCCTTACCTGGGGGATACTGTCCATCATGCAACACAGAAACAACGAACAATGCAAATAGGCAAAGGTACAAAAAGCAGAGGAAGTCAGAAGTGGAAGAAAGCAACACCACAAACACATTTCAGGTCCTTACCTTGAACACTGTATCTTTTCCCAGACTCTGAAAACTAACTGCAAGGATTCTTGTTCTCCCACAACTTTCTCAACAAAACGAAAGAGAAAAAAGTGGAGACTACGCTTAACATGGTAACTCCATACCCTGCAAAGTCTATCACAGTCCCCACCACCACCACTGAGATGTAACTCTCATGGCTGTATCAGTGAGATGGACTATAGCTGCCACTGTCAAAGTGGCAGCTGCAGGGAGGACTGGCAAATCAAAAACACAGAAATCACTATCAAAAAGCAGTAATTATTCCTGTTTGCTCACTCCTAACAAGCAATCATTCTACCACTAAATACTTTCTGCTGTTGAAAGGGAAGCAAGAACAAATGTAGAGCCAAAAGCTTTTTGTTTTGTTTTTTAAAGTAGTCACTAAAATCCTAACCACTATTTAACACAGGAGAAACATCCCTACAGTGCACATATCAGCTAAAAAATAAATGCACACCAATTAAAAGACTGAGTCTAAAACATCACTTACAGATTTGTTGTCATCAAAGGCATGCTCTTCTATTTCCTCTTCCAGTCTATCAGCTGCCTTCCTGACATCTTCTAGAATTTCATCAAGCATCGACAGGCTTTTGTTTTGATGCTGCATGTTCTTAAGGGCTTCAACCTGATGTTTCTCTGCTGCTAAGAGTTCAACATATTCCATTTCTTCCTGTTGAATTTTAGAACACACAGATAAAGTGCTGGCTAGGCCTTCAAGCAGAAAAACATTTGACATAAATGTACACTTCTTTTGACACAAAACATCTTACGAGTGGAACTGCAAAAGAAATATAGACTTTATAATGGTATTTGAAGATTGCTTTCTCTTGTGCCAATTTTCACTGGGGTTAGTGGGCAAGAAAAACAACAACCAAACAAAATATCCACCAATTGCCTTTTCTAATCCATTAAACAACAGAGCTGGCCCAAGGTTATTATCCAGAAAATACAAGAAAGGAATTACTTTGAGCAACTCCAGGAAACATTTCAGAGACAAGTAAAGTTTAGGGCTCAGTGCTTTAGCAGGGAAGCGTAATAACCTTGAAAGCACAGCTTTACTAGCTACAACAAACAAACGCATTGGAAGGAAAACACAATGAATCTTAATTTTATAAGCCATTTTATAAACATGCAAAGAGGTGTGTTCATGGTTTTCAAAATTTACAACAACTGTGGAAACAGCTACAAAAAAATAAAAGCAGTTGGGAGAGAGTACAGATGAGCAGCCAAGCACTCTAGCTGAGGTTCCTGCTCATGTTTCCCCAAGAAGCATTTTTCCTATCAGAAGTAAAATACTTGACTTTGTCCATCTTTTCAGTTTGGGCCTCTTACGAACTTGCACTAATGACTTCTGAAATCCATTTCTAGGCTTCAGAAGTAAGAAAAGAAAAAAAACACTGATGTGGTTTGATGTGGTGTAAAAATATTCCAGTAGCTTCCCTGATACAGTTACGATGTTTTGTTTCTCTTTGGATGTTTCAGGATCAGAAAGAAAACTGAAAAAGTTTATTTACTGATCAAGACTGGACTTAACACAGCGCCTTCTAAATAGTTACCAGGACAATAACAAAACATAATACTTTGTGTACTGACAGAGTATAATTCAAGATTTTTTAGAAAAAAGATGCTTCACTTTACATCCTTACATTCTTTTAAAGATGCACTGGTTGAGACAGAGAACAACTACGAATGAGGAGACATACGCAACGGCAGGCTTCTTCCTTTCAGTTAGATTCAGGATGGCAAGAATATCTAGACAAGATAGACCCTACATCTGTTCTTTAAGAGAGTCTATATTATTACCAAGGGAAAAAACAGACCAGGCAAAAAGTATAAGCAATCTCTAGGTCAGACTGAATTCCCAGAAAACACAAGTTTCTGACTCCATTTTAGATGCCCTACTATACCCAGTTAGAAATCAGATACAACATAAGTCTCCCTTAGGTTGCATGTTTTATCTGCCTACCACACACACGTATCTTGGATAACCCCAGCATCTAAAATGGTCCTAAACTCCTATGTTTAAATAACTGGTGTGTACCCTCCCTCCACATGTTTGCGGATGGACATTTTTCCCCTTGAAACCTGCAAGAACATGCATATAATTTAATCAATTCTTTGATGCCAAGATGAGAGTACATTCAGTACAGCCCGTAACTGTAGCTTAACCCCTTTTAAAATCCTTACAGTCAGATGAATACTTCTGGTTGTGATGAAACCACAGACGTTCTGGCTCTTGTCTGTTGGTGTTTAGAATTACCATAGTTACACTGGAATGATGAAAATTACCCAGCTCCTAAAATAACTGGAGTGGGGAAAAACATAACTATTAATGTGTTTGGCCCCATGTCAACTGCTTTAGTTCTTATGCAACATGTAAGCAAGAGACACACACTCTCATACAGCCTTAAGGAAAAACATTTCCTATCTGTTGTTCTCCGCTAGCAGACATTGCTTGAAAGATGTAAAAAACAGGCCTCATATGAGCTGGAGAGTCTTTCCTCAGTCAGCAACAACTTAAAACATGAGACAGAATTAAAGAGGGTTACATTCTTTCCCATCAAAAATGGAACAGGTTTTGGGTGGAGGGAACCCCGTCAGGCCTTTCTGTTGGCTAAGACCAACTGGCTGAACAGTTAGAGGTAAACTGCAGAAAAATAAATAAGGCTCTAATTTGCAAGAAGTTAACCTTTTCTGAATAGCAAGGTAAAACAGCTATGAAAAATCTTGAGTTTAGCTCTAAGTTCCTTTAATTCATGAAGACGAAGGTTTTTGTAGTCTATTAAAGTGGCATCTCTGTTTTCACCCACAGAACAGTGTCTCGGCAGCAGAGTGGGACAGTCACAGAGAATGGTGTTGGTGGAAAGGACAAGCTCTCAAACAGTTTGCTACATGTTAAGCACAAAGCGCACCACAGGACCAACACTGCTCTGCAACTCACTCTGGGATTGGAGACAGCTGATCACAAGTTACATACCAAACAATCTTTTAGGCAAGGTAATAGAGATAAGGATTGTGCTGCACTGAACAGGAGACTGGAATGCCCAGAAACACATGAGCGACATGAAATAAGATTAAGTAAGACTTTGGGGCAATGCTGGTTAAGAACTGTTGCCGTTGCTCTCTGCTGTTTAATCATACAGAAAAAAAAAAAGCACATTCAGAGGAGGATCCATCTTTGCACTACTTGTGAGCTATTTTTTTCATCACTGTCTGAGTAGTAGGTACCTAAGAAATTAGAAGCTGATCAAAAGTAGGTAAGATTTTGTTGCTTTTTCCTGAATCTCCACGCAGGTCCCTAGAGCAAAGGAAGGCAGAAGCTATCTTCAGCGCTTCTTCCTTCCTCCACCCACTATGAATGATTCCACTATACCTTTTCCCAGCAGCAGAACCAGCAAGAAATGCATCAGACATGCATACATATCCCAACACTAAAGACTTCCAAATACTTCAACTCAACAGAAATAAAATGAAGGGAAGAATCCACCACCCTCTACAGTCATTTGTATTTTCCACTCAATAACTGTTTAAAAAATGGAAGGGATGTCTTGTAAGTACACCAATGTCCTGGTTTGAGCAATGCAGGATTAATTTCTCTTTCAGTAATTTTACTTTTCAGTAAGGTCTCTTCTAATCCTAGGGAAAACTGCGCTTTTAGAAGACTAGTGTCTGAATTTGTGAAAATATTTACTTTATAGCCAGCTATGGTACGTGGGTTTCAAAGTCTCAGTGTTTTCAAGCTAGCCAGGTACGGGGACGAGGAGGAGCAAGACCCAGGCACTTGACCTAAGCTGGCCAACAGGATTATTTCATACCACGAACATCACATTCAATACGAATTAGAAAGTTTGCTGAGAAGTTTTCTCTTTCATCATGGCTGCAATCCTGTGCACTTCTTGCCCCAGTGCTGGACCCCTGAGCCCTTCCCTTCCTCCTGAAGCCATCGCGCTTGCAGCATCAACATTTGCTGTCCACTGCTAGGAGTGCACAGCTTCCTACTGATAGAATCGGCCGAGTATAATCCTTGTATGTTTTATATTGGTATCGGGATCGATATTGGTTCTTTCATATTATTAATGTTAATTATCTAGTCTTATTCTATTAAATCTGTTTCTATTTCAACCCTTAGGTTTCCTTGTATTTTCCCAATTCCCCTTCCCAGGTGGGGAGGGGTCATCAGGTGAGAGACATTGTTTAAAGGATGATAAACTGTTGTGGGTTCTTCAAAGCATAACAACCAACAAAATAATGATTACTGTAAAATGAAACTGGAACAAAATTGGACCTCATGTGTGTCTTCTGAAGTAAGAAGTCATCCAAGAAAATGTATCCTATGTAATGTTCATCTTTTTGGCATGCGTTATATTTTGTTTTACTTTACATAACAATTGTAAGGTTAGAACAACAAATATTCTGTTTAAGTAATCATGCGCATGACATAAGAAGGAAGGTGTAAAAGACTGCTTGTTCAAGTAAATATCTTGATATGATAATACAAAAAAGGCCTAACACAATCCACCTCCGTGAAGTTTTGACAGGAGACACACCTAAAACACATCATTATACACACAGGCCTCCTTTTATGAGAAAAATGAGGAAGTACCATTCTCAAGTTCAAGGATAGATTAGTTCAGTATTTTAGAGTAACGTTGCCAAGAATTAGGTAAATGAGAAAGAAGATTCTGGACAGCTTCACTGCTGCTATTTTAAGAGCTCTGAGAAAAAAAATGTGTAAAATCAAGTAATTTTCATAACAATTGCTACCATTTCTATGCAGCAGAGGCTTGCACCACCATTAAGTGCCAATATCAAAGTCATATTGAGCACTTAATTGGAACACACCTAGTTCCAAGCTAGTCCCTATCCAAATTTGTCATAATTCAGTCTTTATTTTCACTGCACAGACCACTCCAGTCTCCCAAGTCTGCATCGCAACTTCTACATCCATCAGCCTTTCTTGCCGCAATTCACTGTACACCACATTCTTGCATACAATCTCTTGCCATCTTCACCTGTTAAGATCTGCATCTTACACAAATGCCCTTTAGAGATTCTCGCAGCTCAGATGCTATATCCCAATTGCTTTTATTTTCCTTCTCTTACTCCTACTCCCTTGCACAAGGGCAGCCGCTTCTTTTAGAAGACAGAAAAGAAAGAAAATGTGTAATATATTCCTCCAGTGGCTGAGGGGCAGAGCAAGGAAAAGAGTAATTTAAATACCAAATCAATTAAACAATATTTTCTCTCAACGGGAGACTTCCGGTACGCAGTCTGAGCGCTACCAAGTCCAGTAGACAGTGGCAGTTTGTGTGTACCCTAACAGGTCTGCATTGACATGGGAACTCAAATTTTCCATGAAGTACTTGTGCTCAACTGTTACTCATCTGTGATTTTCTTGGTAAAGTTAACTCAGCCGGCTCTTTCCTTAAAGCGCTGTTTTTCAAACCTGCACTTCTTAGGCTAGGAGTGCTATACTGAGATTAAAAATCTAGTCATCTCACACATTTGCATGTCCACTTTACCCACATCTATACTAATATGGAAATAAAAGGCAAGAAGTCATTCTGCTTGAATCGTAGATTTCGGTTGAGCAATTCTCATTTAAAGTGGAAAAAACAGTTAGTATTTTGCCAATTTATGGCATTATGTCCAGTCTGATAATCCCACTGGTTTATCTACTGCAACGACGCTATGTGCACTGACTCACTTCTTGTATTCCTTTCCCTTTAACATAATATTTGCCGTAGGTCTTATGATTATGCTTAGCTTTGTTTTGAAATAAGAACTATTGACTGCTAGTAAGTTTTAAGATCTACACCAGAATTATTTCTAATTTTACTAATGAGAACAAATACGTCATTCAAAATCCATTTTAAACAGCAAAACATTGCAAGCTTCATACATATCCACTTTTTTCTTAAAACAGATTGAAACCATGCCATAATAAAACTAAAACCACAAGTAGAATATTAATACTCTAGTAATAAACATGGGGGGACTAACCTTAATTGCAGCTTCTCTCAAGGCTTCCAGTCTCTGTCTGCTGCTTTCTTTCATATTTACAACATCTTTGTAATCACCCTGTAGAGCTCTCTGGAGGCCATGGATTGCTTGAAAGACCGAGTTTTCACTTTCATTTAGCTCCTTTTGGAAAATTTCAAAGGTATGCACCTGAAAAAGTTTCTCTTCGTCTGACAGTCCTGCATCCTTCTCAACTGCTCTTATAGCATTTTTTAGTTTGTTGAGAACAACGTTCTTTTGGCGAAGAAGACCAGACAGTTTTCTGCAGCTCTCCAACACCCACTGCTTTCTCTGAGCGATAACAGCTCCTTTCCCACGGTGCAGCTTTATTGCATGCTTTACTACATCTTCATGTTCTGCAGGATTTGCTAACTGGCCGCAAGGCAGTGAAACCAACATCCATAGGGAAATAAATCCAGTCGCCTTCATTCTTCACTTTCTAATGCTGTTGGGAGAAACTGATAATCCACAACTGCTCAAAGCTTTCTGCTACATGGTTTCTGCATCTCCAGTACTCATACCATGCTGCAAGACAGTACCAATCAGTTATCAAACATGATACTGTTGAGCAATTAAGTCAAACAAATGTAGAAAACAAAGTTAAGACTGCATCCTACACTATGATCTTTAACAGAATGTATATGGTCTCCTTCAGTCAACAGTTAGCAAAAGGAAGAAACTTCCAAAGGTTATCGATACATTTTTGCTTTCCCCTTGACTATTTTCTAGATATCATATTTTTTTAAAAACACTGAATGGAAAGCTTAGTCATTTCACATGGTAGTCACCTGCACTTCTTACCCGAGAGAAAAGCCATTAAAAATATTAAGCCACAACACTATAGGCTGTACTTCAACCTAGCACCAGAACTTTATTAATCTTTCAGTAAACCTCTTATATTTTTTCAAACCTATCCTAAAAATTTGTATCATAATCATTTGTTATTTATATAGCCTCAGAAGCATTAACATACTCAACTATACAAAGCATAATGAAAAAAAGCTAAACTGAAACAGATTGCACTATGAATCATACTTGTGAAAGAAACATCTCTTCAGTAAAGAAATAACATCAAAACTTCCTGGACTTCTGAACACTACTAGTTTGCATCAAAGATCTTCACCTGAAAAGTTGTATGGCCTTGAGGCACTTTACTTCAAAGCTGATTATTGATCCTCATTATTTTAAAAAAGAGTTATAACAACGCTAAAAGCAAAATCAATTCATTCATAAGTTTGTTTCCCAGAAGCTACTTGAAGATCTATATTTAAACTGCTGTATTTGCCTTTAACACCACGCAGGTTATAATTTCAAAACTAAGAATAAATTTCCTTCCCCCAGATCCTACAGGAGAATACTGACATTACTGTAAAATAACAAAAAAACGCAAGAAAAACCCCACACCACAAAGCTATACATAACAACGTATAAATGTATGTACAAAACAATACATACATTTATCACTGAAGCATGGCATTCTAAAAACACACAACACACACCACACGTTAAATCATCAATCAATAGAACAGCTATTTGCCTAAAACTCGAGCTGCAATCTTGACCTCTGGGCCAACAGCCTTAATCAGGAACCAACATACGGACACAATCATCTGGGAGCAGCCTGCATAAGAGCATCTTCTTTCC
Organism: Ibidorhyncha struthersii; assembly: GCA_013398815.1. Classification (NCBI taxonomy): domain Eukaryota; kingdom Metazoa; phylum Chordata; class Aves; order Charadriiformes; family Charadriidae; genus Ibidorhyncha; species Ibidorhyncha struthersii. The sequence goes on along the minus strand of VZSZ01006150.1, from coordinate 1,852 downwards.
CTATAACGCAGTAGCAGTCACAATCACAAGTATCATCAGTATATAGAATGGGGAGGGAAGATGGCAAGCACAGCCATGCACTACCTTTGTTTTTAAAATGCCCTCCCATCTCTGTTTCAGAAAGAACTGAGAAAACCTGTCTGTGGATTGGTTTATTTCTTTTCAATGGATGAAATACAAGCCAAAGTATTTAGCTATCAATAGTTGACTGTGGGCTAGAGTTTAACAACATGAAGAGCTAGAACATTTAAAATTAAGAACTGAAAGTGTAAGTGAAGTAGCAAAAGCACATCTACAGCACTCTAATTTCAATAAAGCACTAAAGTAGAAATATTTCAGAACCTGGATAAAACTATGGGGTTTACTATTTTTAAAAGATAGGGAAAAAGTAACACTCCTCACCACCTGGCAAAATTCTAGAGTGACATTTAAGGAAATATTTCTTCATGTATACAAAGTAATACTCTTCCTGTTTAATATTGTTGAGGGAGAGATTTTGCTGAAGATATTCCAAGCTATTCCTGCAAGACAACAGGATGACCATGAGCCAGCAATGTGCCCTGGCGGCCGAGAGGGCCAATGGCATCCTGGGGTGCATCAAAAGGAGTGTGGCCAGCAGGTCGAGGGAGGTCATCCTCCCCCTCTACTCTGCCCTGGTGAGGCCGCATCTGGAATACTGCGTCCAGTTCTGGGCTCCCCAGTTCAAGAAGGACAGGGATCTGCTGGAGAGGGTCCAGCAAAGGGCTACAAAGATGATTAGGGGATTGGAACATCTTTCAGATGAGGAAAGGCTGAGGGATTCGGGTCTCTTTAGTCTGGAGAAAAGAAGATTGAGGGGGGATCTTGTTAATGCTTTCAAATACTTGAAGGGAGGATGCCGGGGGGATGGGAGCAGTCTTTTTTCAGTGGTGCCCATTGATAGGACAAGAGGTAATGGGCACAAGCTTGAACATAGGAAGTTCCATCTTAACATGAGGAGGAACTTCTTTACTTTGAGGGTGGTGGAGCACTGGAACAGGCTGCCCAGAGAGGTTGTGGAGTCTCCCACTCTGGAGACGTTCCAAACCCGCCTGGACGCTGTCCTGTGCAACCTGTTGTAGATGACCCTGCTCTGGCGGGGGGGGTTGGACTAGATGATCTCCAGAGGTCCCTTCCAACCCTGACTATTCTGTGATTCTGTGAAAGAGAGAGAGAGAACGCCTAGTGTATATTCAAGCTTCTGTTTGCAGGGAGGTGAGTAAAAGACTCTACTGCACGTCTTAGGTGGAATGTAACTACATAACTAAAATCTGAGCAGAGATTTACACTAGTAAGTTTTGCCCACTGTTACAGCGTGTAAACTTACCACCGTGGTGCAGACACAGTACAGCTTTCTTTCAGTAACAGTGATTTTTACTTGGCTAGCAAAAACTACTTAGAAAAGTGCCACCTGGGGCAGCGCTTAAAAGCTCTTAAGGGAATAATGACCTCATATAAAAAATACATGATGTGCTTAAGAGTGCAAATAAAGAGGCAAAAAAAACCCAACCCACTCCTCTCCATGCACCAGCAGGCATCAAATTAGAGGGAACTCCTGTCGTTTGGAGTCCCTTTTAAGCACGGTTTGTTTCCTGATGGATTGCAGCTCCGCCTTCCCGATTTTTGTTGGGATTTTTTTTCCCCCTCCTGACCACGCACCGGATTTCACCAAGCCCGTATTAGCCCCTGCCTCCAACGCAAGCCCCGATCCTCCTTTCCAAAACTCCTGCGGGTCCTTCCACGCCTGCCAGCCGCCAGCCCACCAAGTTTTCCGCATCCGAGCTCCTTCCCCGGACCCGCCGCCGGGGGCTGCCCCTGCCGCGGGCGCGCACCC
>VZSZ01006146.1:105224-137269 GCA_013398815.1 Ibidorhyncha struthersii | reverse complement strand
TCCCTTCCAACCCTGACTATTCTGTGATTCTGTGAAAAAAGAATCTATGGAAAACAAAGATCACTTGTGGTCATTGTCATGTTGGCTGTGTAGCAATAAGAAGTCGACAGTTATTAGCTATAGCACTTTTCATAAAGGACATTACTATCAGCAGCTCAATTGATTTGTTGTCCATTTGGATGTAGTTTTCACTAGTCAGTGGGTAACTACAAGATCTGCCCATACAGCAAACAAAAAGAAAGCTTCAAAGATTGTAATAACAGCTTTTTGAATATCTATATGGCACACACGCATCTTGTGAATATTTGTTTTAACCTGTTTCTCATAGAAATAGATTATTCAAGAGAAAGGCCTAAGCATGTTGAATTATATTTATACCTAAACAAAATACTATGCACGTATCTGAGTGATCTCTGAGGAACACATAAACTGAGAGATCAATTTTTAGTGTGACATACAAGCACAACTTACTAAACAAAGTTTTGGGCAGAGCTGGCTGTTTCTTCTCCCATGAGCATTGTGACTACCCAAGCTATGTGATTCTACAACCCAGAACATAATTATGGAAAAAATATGACATGGTCATTTTAGCATTGCAGCTCAAAGCTTATTATAACCAATGCAATAAGAGATGGCCTGGTTTTGCTAGGGGACAAACCAGTTGTGATCCTGATTTGTGAAAATCTCCCAAGCTGAAACTACCAGACTATTAGCCAGACAGCTCTGACTCTTACTCAAATTGCTGAACTAGTTCTTCTTTGGAGGACAGGATTTCACTGGCTATTCAGTCACTGCTTTTTCTTTCAGTAACCTTAATGCAGAGAGAATTAAGTGTAACAGGGGTTTCTGCATTTGTGATTTTTTGGTCTAAAAGCAGATCAAAACAAACTGAAGAGGTTGATTCTGTGGAAAAATATCAAGTCTTTTTTTTTTTTTTAAAAAAAAAGTGAATTAATTCTGTGATTTAAACCTCCATGCCTCGTGTCATACACGCAAACAACCCTGATCAAAGTAAAATCTCTAGATTTTGTAAAGATGGGCTCAAACTGGCTTGATATGGAAATGTGCCATCTACTAATCTGGGAACAGATCCAAGAAGAACTGAGTAAATCTATCAAGTGTCTGTGTGGATAATGGGCATGCAGGGCCACTCAGCAGAGGGGAACCTCATTCACCACCAGGGAACTACTTTGAAAACTTTTTAAAGATAATGCTAAAGTGAATATTCGGAATCAAAATCTTGGACCTAACAACAATTAAAATTTAACAAGAATAAACACTTAATTAGTATTAATATTTAATAAACAAATTAACATCATGTAAAAGGAATACCAAGAATTTCCTTCCATGCTTTTTAATTCAAATTGGGCTAAATGCAGACCCTGGCAAGAACAGGATGACAACAATGGGATTGCAAGATATAGCTCAGCCTAGACTTTTGTTAAAATACCATTCCCCTTTCCAACAAAGGCAAAATACTCCAAATCTCTTGGAACTAAGGAATACGTAGCAGATCTGATTCTTCATCAACCAAGTCTCCTTCCTCTGCCAGTGATCAGTGCTTGATATGCAGAGGAAGGCTAAAAGCTTCAACAATGCACCTAAGTGTTTTGGGAATGCAGGAGGGATTAATGAAGAGGAGAAAACTTTCTTCTTTGTTTTTCTGAAGATCACCTTAAAGCATAAAAAATAGAAAATCCTTATGAAATATATTGCATGGTTATATAGTATTATCATACTATATATCTATGCCATAAAATTTGAAGTATGTTTTCAGTTACTAATATTTTATTTAATATCATCATTCTCACTTTACATTTAGTGTCAAACCACGTATTCAGTGTTAAAAAAAATGCTGGCACTTACCTGTGAGGAGGCAAGACATGTAAGTATAAATGACATGTATAGGAGTATCTATGCTTACAAACAGATGTAATGGTAAGTGAGGATGTGGCTGGACTAATGATGGGGTTAACCACTTGGTATGTGCAATGAGCAGATATTTCCAGAAGGTTGAACAGAGTTAGAAGTTATGCAGAGTAGCTGCCTAAATACTGATTAGATGTATTAAAAACCTTTGAGGACCTGGAGCTAAGCACTTACTCTGTTAATAAAAGTGCTGCTCATTTTCATCTAGCAGCTTATCTCCTGAGTGACTAAAGGGACCTCAGGCCAAGTTACAAAGCAGTGTAATGGCCTTGCAAACAAAGTAACTGCTAAGAGAACTTCTTATTACCAGCTAAGACAATAACTTCAAACATGTTTGAATAACACTCAGTTTAAAAGCCGTGCATGACAGGTACTCAAAAGGCTGATAGATCTCCAAAAGCACAAGAGATTTCGAAAAGACTTTGCCTTACCCTTGAAGGATTTAAAAAAACATGTGAAATTTTGTTATGAATCAACAATGGACATTTCAGTTTCATATATCACAAGATCCTGTACCTTCTCTGTTGCCCCGCTGAATGATTCCATAAGGAACATTTTCTAATGCTTTGCAAGAGCAATAAGATTTGTGAAGATACTCAAAAAATCTTGTTGACTTAGGTCCAGATTTTTTTATGTAAGTATTGTTTTAGCTAAATATATTCTATGATGCTTGGATAAACTATGGGTGATAAAATGTGCAGAATATAAAACCTCAAAACCTTTACTACCACTGCTTAGAAAGTGGGTAGGTAAGATGACCAAATTCACAGCAATCTCATTTATTTTCTGCCTTTTTCATACTGAGAAAAAAAGCCATTTCTATTAAAAATTGAGTGATGGAAGTTATGTCCAGATCCACTTTATGGTTGGACTAGCTTTGATACCAGCATTTACATCTGAACTTACACTGGGAATCACAATGGGATTAAATAGGGCTAACCACTAAGATCTGATTTCTTACATAATTTTTACTCAAAAAAAAAAGGGTAACATCACTTTAATAGCTGCAGTTCTATATTATGATAATGAAATTAATCACATTTCATACTTCAGGGTTTCCTTTAATAATCTATAGAGGTTAGGAAGGATTTGTCTTTGATGGACAGTTTCATCTCTGGGATTGGCTTTTTTCCCTAGTTTCCTCTGAGGCACATATCAGCCTTGGCCATGTCTGTGTTCTGAGATGATAGATAGACACTACCAACTACGGGTACGTGTCCGACATACTTTTCTTCCTTGCTTGGGAAAGGAATTTTCCACTCTTTTAGATTGGCAGGATCCTTTAAGGGACTTATACCTTCTGATGTATGAAGCGTGACTGACTTGCTGAGATAACTAGAACATATTGCTTCCTCGCCAAACACTGAATGCTGCCTTCATCTCTCCTGCAATTACTTTTCTAGAAATATTTAACCTAACTAATATCTGGTTTTCTTATTATATATCTGGTTAATATATCAATAACCTATTAACCTCCTTCCCAAAATCTAGAAAATATATTTATCAAGGCATAGGGTCTTATAGAGTCTCACTTGGAACTAAAACTAAGATACTCTAGCATCAGTGAAATGTAGGGTTGGAAGGGGCCTCAAAAGGTCATCAAGTCCTATCTATGACAGTCACCTAACTTATTCAGTAGCTGGTCATAATGGTTTGGGGTTTTCTGGTGGGAAACATGAAAGTTTATAGCAGAGACAAATGACGGTGTGTCTCCTGTGATACAGATATATACTGACAACCTGTTCCTAATTACTTTTAATGACCCATGTTACTGGCTTGACTACTATAAGTAGAACTACATAGCAGGCAAGTAATTTTTTTCTGAATATTCTGCGTAGGATACTTCCGGTAGGATCAACTAAGGGATGACTTTTCCACAAAATTTTCTTTTTGTGACTTCTAATATAGTGTGCAAACCACATGATATTTGCTTATCGATGGTTGATTACCCAGATATTGCCTATTCTGTTTGTTTGATTTATCCTTTTTTTTTTTAGGTATTGTATTCTTGGCTATGCTAAATTTCAGCCTGTTAACTTCAGACCTATATTTCACAATCATTTTCCTTTCTGAATCTCTCTGCCAGAATAATTGGTGCTGTTGGACTGAACTCATCAAGCATTGAGCTTAATGCAAACAAAAGGCAACTTCTCAGGAACTATCATTTGTTATTGTATTTGGCAAGTGTGGTTACCAGACAATGAATAAAACAGATCTCCTACAGGTACCTTAAGCACTGTCAGCTAGATGGGAAAAAAAAGCAGATACTGGGACAAAATTCAAAAGTACAAAGTGCAATTGTTTTTACCGAGAGATCATTATCATCATCTTAGTACGTCTGAGGATTTACACCTTCTATTTCTAAAATACAGAAATTTCAATGCCTCACTGCTATATATCTAATCCTAGAGAAGATCATCCACTTTTTTTTTTTTTTGGTATTGTTAAAATCTAAACACTTAAAAATATCTACACCCTCAGCAAGTATCTGTCCAGATGTTTCTAACCATAAAGCTTTTCCTCTTCATTTATGGCACTGCTGCACAGGGTTGTGTGAAGGATATCTTTCTTTCTGCCTTCACTCCTTATCAGAGCTAATGCAAAGTAACCAAAACACAGGCAGTCAGGAATCTATGAGTTCTATGGGACATAAGAGTTTATACCCATGCAGGCTACAGAGGAAATGGGGTCTCTGGTTTCATATATAAGCGCATTAACCACTGAATAAAAAGGAACTCTAAACTTCCCTTCTTTCTGTGGATGCACTTCCAAAAAAGGGTAGCCACAAATCCATTTTTGTGCAGTGCCCTCTATTGTTCATTTGCATTAGCTTTCTATAGGTTGTTTAAGAAAATCTACCTTGGGGAATATCCAGGTTTGGGATCCAGATCAGACCTGTCAGGTGTCAACCTACCCTGCACTGCACTGTCCCTGTACAAGAGAAAAAAACACAAGTGTAAGTGCCTGGGACATTTAAACACAGGTATTCCAAAGGTGAAGAGGCAGCTGACCAAGGGCATTTAGTACCAGAAAACCCACTTTAAGTGTCTAAATTCTCCAGTATAATAAGTGCCTTTTAACCCTCCACAACCCTATGCAATGAGATAGAAGAAAATTAGGTAATTATCCAGTCTGCTGCTGCTGTTATTAGCCTTGTAATTAGAGGTTATTCCCAGAATCAGGATCCTGCTCCATTCAGGTATTAAACAAACAAGGAGGAAGTTTCTGGATTAAATGAACCAATGTATTTGCTACTTTGCAGCCACTTCTGCAAAATTACCATCCGTTTGTGATTTTCAGTAAAATAAGACTGTTAGTTTTTTTTCCAGAAACCAGGTGGTGTGAAGTATCTCTTGCAATTAAATCTATTGCAAGCTTTTGTCGAAGCACTTTCCTTTCAACCTTGATTGTGTTTGTTTTTACAGAGGTGTGTCATTGCCTTCCCCTCTCCTTACAGAAGGAAGTATTAAAAGTTTCATGAGCCACATTGTTTTTCTATTCTTTGCATAAAGTAATTCTTACAAACAATAGTGTCTAGAAACAATTCAGCCAAAGATGTCTCAAGCCAAGCTTTTACCATGCAAATAACAGGAAATTAGAATAAAACTCAATTAAACTAAGTGGTACAACCCTAAAATTATAGGATTTAGTAAGTGGTGAAGTCATTTATTTTCTGATAATGAATGATTTGGCATAAACCATGTGAAAATATTTCCACTTATTTATAAGTTTGGGGGGAAAAGAACTCAGACCGGAAGGTTGGCACTATGGGCATCAGTATAGCTCGATATTCCCACGCTCAGTGAGTTACCAGTAACAGGTCTGTAAGTCCTGGATTGCTTTCTCTTGTTACATCTTAAAGCTACCAGGGTGGAAAAAATACTAACATACAATATTTCTTATTAGCTAAATAGCAATAAGTCTCACACAACAGGAAAAGAAAAATTGCCAGGCAACAATGCTGAGAAAGGTTATTTAATTTAGAATACATTATTTCAGTAGATAAAGCTAATTATATTTAGTGTTGTAAGTTATAGTAGTTACTTATCAGGCCCAGGCATAGACAATCCCAGTCAAAAAAATTACTTAAAAGAGAGACAGGGATATCAAGGCCTATGTTTCTTTTTAAGGAGGAGCTCCTATTTTTATAATGTGTCATTCAGTGCTGCATAGGAGACTGAGTTCCATATTTTTTTCTGCTCATGAAGTCTCTTTATAATCAAGTTGTTATTAAGATATTAAAAGATTGCATTATTATATACTTAGACTTACTAACATTAAGTTCTTGATCTTCCGTTGGAACATACTTCACAACCCACAGATGTGCTACACTAGAAACTTCCAGAACGTGATGTTATCAATATTAATGTAATAATACCGTTAAAATCAATGCTTGAAAGGTCATTTTCAAGGTTAACAGCCTAAAGTGGAGCCACAAACTGTTAATGCTGTTAAATGAATTGTTAATTGATCAGAAATCTAGGAATTTTAATGCTACTACCTATAAAGATGCAGCCAGCTATCTAAATTTGATTCATGTAATTAAAAATACTGCTGACACAAGTTATGTACACATCTGGGCTTCAGGTTCTATGTCTGGTTTCACCTAGATCATATGCACTTGATTTTTGTGGGTGCAGGCTATTTCCTGCAATATTGCAAAGAAAGAGAGGAATGTGAGTTTTCGTCATGCTAAAGAGAATATACGTCAGAGCAGATGCAGGCTTAGATTCCTTTGCCTCACAAAATCAGTTAAAAAAATCTAAGAATGTGCTTTGGTTAAATATTCACAAAGTGTTTTTAGACTGTGCCTCTGCCACAGCTCAACCCTTTTCTCAACTCCAGATCCAAATAGGCATGTTCATGTTTTTTTATGCTATCACTGTGACTGTTGGGTCTGCAGATTTCCACCAATACAAGCATCACTCATGGACTAAAAAGCCACAAAATGAAGGTGTATAGCCTACAAGGATTCTTTTCTTCAGAAAACAAAATGTTGATCACAGTGAAAGTTTCAGGATTCATAAAACCCTCTTCTCTCTTTTGAATTCACACTCCCTCACCACATGAAACACTGGACAAAGTCATCATAACTAATTACTGAGTACTAAATGAGGCAAATCCTGGCAAAGCTCAAATGGCTATGGAGATCTTCTGGACCCCAAACAGCTGGTGAATCAACCAGCTGTGCCTGGGGTAACCCATCCTGCAAGTGCCTGCATGGGGCAGGCCTGTCTTCTGCAGCCAGGAACTCTCGCATCAGGTCGCAAGGTCAGCTGGGATCTTGCATGAATGAGCTTTCTCTTGCCCCATGAATTTCATCTCACCTCTCCCCACAAATGATGTTTTCTGGGTTATTCAAGAACACAAAGGAACCAATGTGAAAATGGGCAATAAGTACATTATGAAAAACTAAATTCTGCACTTCCACGTCCATTAAAGTTCTCCAAGTACAATTATCTGACTTCTTCAGCTTCTAGGAAAATGTCTTTTTAAATTGATATGTGAAGCACAGCAGTGTTGATAATGGTAGTAGTGTTAGAGGGAAAGTAAACTGTTTAAGAAGAATTTATCACGAGATGATCTGTCATCTTGGAGATTTCCATTGAGCTTCTAGATATTGCAAGACATGACTCAGAAAGGGAGAAACAGCCATACTTACACATAAAAGAATTACTTAGCAGAACTGAACATGGTATTTTGATTTTCAAAAATAATTTTGGTCTGTACCATAAACTGATGATTGTCAGACAAGATCTACTATACATGGTAGTTAGGCGAAATGCAGATATAAACTTAGAAGACCAGTTTGGGAAGCACCTGCAGTAGCAAAAACTGTGTCTACAATATGTGATTGGCTGATTGCGTACCTTGGAAAGTATTGAGGCCAGAGCTTAAACAGAAAGAAAAAAAATAATTAAGCTATCCCTATTTGTATCAGTCTTTCTAAAAGGGCCAGAAACTGTTCAAGAAAAGATGAAAATAGAGAAAAATAGACAAAACTGGTAATACAAGAAAAAGGGTGGGGACAAGATACAGATTAGCTGTAAAACAAATTTGGCTGCACTACTGAGGGTTGTGCAAGCAGCTAATAGNTCTGGTCTCCCCACCCTGGCAATTTCACCAACACACAGCAAAAAAAAAAAAAACAAAACAAAAAGAAGCTGACTAAGAATCCTACTTGCTTTTGATCCAACTCTCTACTTCCATCCAGCACTAATGTCCAGAAGCAATCCTGACAAGCATGCTATTGTGGAATTTCACTTTTAGTTTCAATTACAAGCATTTCTTTAATGTTTTTGCTCCTGCTCAGGGTTTTCTGTAGGTATGTATTTATTCATATAGTCTCCTACCCATCAATAATTACATCTTTCTGCCAAGGGCCAGCTCTTATTTTACATTTATGAAAAAGCCATCCTTTTCTCCCTGCTGTGTTTTATGAGTCAGTGTACATGCTATTGGTCCTGAGACCCTCTTTCAGATTGCTTCCTACTATTTTCTCCCGTGTATTTCTGGAAGGTAGAAACATAAAATGAGCTTTTCAGTATCACATCAAATTAGTTCGATGTTCATTTCTTGGCATGTGTTTTTTTCTCAATGACTTCTCAATGTCCAATGAGTTAGAGGTAAGTAAATTAAATGGCTAAAACATAGGGGCTGATTCATATGTGGGAGAATTTTCAGGTTACTGCCATCACTTCCTTTAGCTGGGATATACAAAGGAAACCAGAAGAAGGTCATTCCAGTTGATCTGTGGTGGGTAGGGTACAGATTTTTTTTCCTTAATGCACTGTAAATGATTAAGCCTTCTCCATGCAAGATTCAGTCTTGACTAGAGCACACACAGCGTGTACTTTTCTGAGGAGTGTAAGTGTAATTTATAACCTGTGAATTAGTCTTATTACACTCTCATTGAGAAAGATATTTGTTAAAGGATTTAAACAATAAACTACTCCAGCACTTTCAAAGTTTAGACTACATATTTCACATTATCCTCATTCTCCTAATGCTATGTAGCAGCTAACAAATACTTTTTGCTGTTGTTGTTGTATGTTTTCTGAGTACATGCGACACAGGTCTTTTTATATCCAATACAATGCGGCAAAATGGGATTGTGAGATAGTCAGGAAGAATGGTTGGAAGAAAACCACTCACAGATAATAATGTTTGTTCATTTAATGTGGCAGCTTACCAAAGTTCCTACAATAATGTTGTTAGAGTTAAGAAGTGTGGGGTGGAGAAAGCATCAAAGCTTTTGTTATTTCTTTGATAGTTTCCCTTTAAAATTTTTAGATAAAATTGGCTGAATTTCTGATTCGTAAACTCTAGCCTTTCAGCCTGAATTCCAACTTTTCCTCATTTCAAATTCCACTACTCTTTTTTTCCCGTTTACCCACTCAGGAGTGGCCAGAATCAATTAACTCTTTCAGTCCCTGTGACGTGGTGTTCATCAGTACCTGTGCTGATATCCCCAACTTTTTTCACACACTGGACAAGGGTTTCCAAAAGTAAATAATATCAGTTGCAAAAAACTCCTAACCTAGCTAAGGCTGTGGTCTATTTTATGAATAAGCACCACTCTAATGGTGTAGTTGCAGCTCTGTGGCGTATTTACACCAACAAGAATGTTGTATTAGTACCTTTTTCTTTCTAGATCATAAAGAAATACATGAAAAATGGGAATTGTAGTGGGATATGATGTAGTCACAGGAGCAGATAGCTTCATTTTCTGTCATTGGGATCCAATACTTGGAAAAAAAGAACAGTTTATATGAAGGAGTGAGTTTCCCCTTGATATGGGTGTAACTGATTCCCAAACATCTTCACTGCTGTTAAGAGGGTGACCCCAGCTGGAGTACAAGTGTCTGCTGAGTCTTTGATATGACAAATACTCACTTCTTAAATAAACATTGCTTCAGGAAATGTTTCTCCTTACCTCCTTCCTTCAGTATTTCCAGGACTGTTTTTATTTTTATGAAGCATTTACTCAAAAATTAAGTGAAAGCAGTTGTGCTTAGTGTTTGAAGTAAAATCACAAATGATTTATTAGAAGCCAAACCCAAGAAACTTGGCAATTAATCCTTTTATTAATGCATCAGCCAGACAAATTAATTCTTACTGCAAGAACCACGTATGTGTTGTTGTTTTTCCCTGGAAATTGAAGTTTCCACAGAAATATTGCTTATTTAATCTTTAAAAATGTAATATCCAACCATGGTTTCTTTCCCCTCTACTTAATGTAACTGTTCAAGACATTATTTTACTAAATGTCTCAAATTAAACATTCTTTGTCAATTACAGATGATAGAGATCTGCTAAGATAATGAGTGCTACTACAATGCCTGCTTTAATTGCTACATTATAATCTCCAGACCTGAAAAACTCCGGAGACCTCTAATACATAAAACGCCTTTCAGCTATGCAGGTGTGGAATTCATTACAAGTTGTTTCTCCCAGCCCCTCTCTCTCTTACATGTGATCTTTCCTCTCTCTTTTTAAAGGGGGAGAAGTCCTGAATGCCTTGGAATTGTGCCAGCGCCTTGGGGTTTTGCAGTAAGTTGAAATACCACTTAAAGTTTAGGCACAATGCTGCTTTGAAAGCTCTGCAGAACAGAGGAAAAAGCAGGAAAGCATGACCAGAAGGGCTGTTCAAGGAACAACAACAAAATGGTGACATTTCTGCAAATGTACTCCTGCCATATTTTTCTTTAAGGGGAAACAATCAGCTTCAGAATGATTTTTGGCATCTCTCTGTAAGGACAACTGACCAAAGGACAAACAGCAGATAGGTGGGTTTTTTTGCCTTGCCTTTCTTTCCTTAGCAAAGCAGAAACATGCTGGACAAGAAAACATTTCTTTGAATAGACTTTTTTTCCTGAAAGGCAAAGCTTTTGTAATAGTTTAGAGTTGGTGACTGATTCTGTTATTCCAGCAGTTAACTCATCTGTTTGTTCTTGTATCAAAGAGTTTATTGCTATAAGACGTTCCAAGTCTCTGTAGAAAATCTGAAACAATGTAGAGTTATCTTATGGAAGTCTCAGTTTATGCTGAGGTCATATTAAGCACAGATTAAGGGGACCATGAAAGGGAAGTGATTAAAAGTTACTTTTCTTTAGTTTCACTAAAAAGGCCATTGTAGCTGATATAAATTACACTGACTGCAGAAATCAGGTAGGACATCTCAAATCTATTCTTAGTCAATCCTTTCCATGCACGCTTCTCTGGCTTTGTGCCACCACAGGAACTCATTTAGAGTGGGAGAATCTTCAGTCATCTTTTAGAGATAGCATGCTGGCTACTTTCTGGCTATTACATGGGACAAAAATCATAAAGGGGAAAGAACAGAAGCTGAGGTTTCATCCCAGAATCAATACTGTAAAAATTATTATGGAATCATGCTGTAGAATAAAAGGGAAGAGTGGAAGCCATCATCCAAAGAAACATACAGTATTACATGTACCCAGCGATGAAAGGGTTCTTTACTCCTGTATGTCTGGAACACCTATATATGACATCCAGCATTGGCCTAACTTTCCACTGCTTCTATGGCTTCTCCTAAGAAACCTAGTCCTGCGTTGCAGAGGGCTTCAGAAGTATGTTAGCTGGTGCAGACCAGGTGTGTGCGCATAACAAGACCAAACACAGTGTCAGTTCTGAGTTTGCTTCACTGAATTTCTCCCATATTTATTCATGACCACACAGCTATGTCAGGCTGAATCCATGTAACCTGTGTTGGATGGAAGTTTAGGTGTGTTGTGGCTCACATTCATGGTTCAAGCCTTTGCTTGAAATAAAAACTACCAGGCCACGCCACATAGCCCTCAAGCTTGCACTTTTTTCCACATATACTCCATGCATGCACCAAGGCTTTTCACAGCTTTTAAGCCTGTCCATGTGGCAGGGGATTTTCTAACGCTGAGCTCTACCCTCAGCTAAAGTGCACGGTGATGAAATTGTAAACAATGAAGCATCATTAGCTTGCCCAACACAGAAACCTCTATAGCATAAACTGGCAGTTTCCTGAACCTCGCAAGCATTGAGTCTAAGGACTTCCTGAATACATTTGTTCTTCATCTCATGCATTACAGTATGTTAAATATGCGGTATTTGCATATTGCATAACATACAGCTGCTTGTGGGTCCACTTACTTCTAGTAAGTACCAAGGTAAACTTTTGAAGGCAAAAATCCTGTGTTTTCCCTGTGATTTCCTTGACCACCCAAAGAGTATTTAAATTAAGTATTGAGAACTACAAACACATTTTATTCACTGAGATTTCCTGTCCTCTATGGAATAAATAATAGGGAAATTACCTTTCACAGTCTTAAATCCAGAGCTATAAATGGGATGACTCTAGAGGATCAGCAGGTACCTGGAAATCCTGGGGAGTTTAGAGGACCTGGTTTAAGTTTTGTAACAAAAATTGTAAGCAATCTGGAAATTTTCACATGTGAATGAACATGTATTTCAGACAGTTAAGTGCAAATTTGGATTAAACTATCCCTGTAGACCCAGTCACAGAGCAAGACAGCTGAGCCAGACTTTACTTCAGACCTAAGTTATGGTCCTTGAAATAGCAGAAACTCCAGAGTCCATACTCAAGGTAGGAAAAGTCACTGCGTCCAACATGCTAGCAACATGCTGATATGAAGTATGTGCAGAGTATCCAGGAGAGTGCTTCAGGTGCCAGCTGCATCCATTGCAGTCTCCCTTTTCTGCACCCTTCAGCTGCCAGCTTCAACTGTCAAATTTTTGAGTTTGACAGAAGAAACTTAAAAACATATACATTTTCCTTCATTTGAATTACTTGGTGAATGTAATATCACAGTCCAAAGTTTAGGTGACTTTTGTGTTTTGTAAATTATAAGTTTTCAACAATACACTAGTGATTTTAGAAGCCAGGGCTTATTAGTATTAAAAAGGATATATGAAAGGTAAAAAAGAAGAACAGAACACTGCCAAACAACAAGTGGCTAGTATTAATTTCATTGTCTGCCTAATGTTTGTTTCTTTTGTATTTTGCAAAGCAGTACAGTTAAAGGGATGTTGTGGTGGGCTGACCTTGACTGAATGCCAGGTGCCCACTAAGCCACTCTATCACTCCCTTCCTCAGCAGGACAGGGGGGCAGGAGGAGAAAATAAGATGGAAAAAAAACCCATGGGTCAAGATAGAGACAGCTTAATAAAGCAAAAGTGAAGGCCACACGTGGAAGCAAAGGAAAACAATAGATTTATTCTCTGCTCCCCATCAGCAGGCGATGTGTAACCACTTCCTGGGAAGCAGGGCTTCAGTAGACATAGCAGTTGCTCCAGAAGACAAGTGTCATAAATAACAAATTCGCCTCTTCCTCCTCTTTTTCCTAACTTTTATTGCTGAGCAGACATCATATGATACAGAATACCCCTTTGGTCAGCTTGGGTCAGCTGTCTTGGCTACGTCCCCTCCCAAGATCTTGCCCACCCGCAGCCTACTGGTGAAAGGGGGGAATGTTGGAGAGACAGCCTTGATGCTGTGTGAGAGCACTGTTCAGCTGTAGCCAAAGCACAGGTGTGTTACCAACACCTTTCTATCTACAAATACAAAGCACAACACTATGAGGGCTGCTATGGGGAAAACTAACTCCACCTCAGCCAGACCAATACAGATGTATTTGGAGAGTGTGCAGGGTTTGAAAGGGGGTCCTTTTTGAGGCTAAGAAGTAATTGGAAGGTTCATCTTAACAAAAAAAGCAGTGTAGGTCACTCTGCAAGTACTGACTAATTGTAAGTGGATAGGTTAAGAATATTTGCCTCAAAGGACAACTACGTGTGTACTTCACAAATTTCTCAGTACATTGAACACTAACAGGACACCTTCTCACTATTCAGAGAAAAGGCATGAGACCAGATGAACAAGACAACTGGTCTATATTCTGCAGACGGCCCTTCCCGCTGGAACTGCAACATATTTGTTAGGGAAGGAATTTCCTCTAGGAAATATAAGTGATTTCAATCTCCAACAAAATGCTTGGTCTATCCTGAGCACTAACTGCAAACAAGAATTCAGTGTTAATGAGTTTAGAAGGTAGAGTGCATTGACAGGCTCATGCACTTCTCAGTTTGTGAATACAGTCATGACAACTGTTGCATTTCACCACTTACTTGCTGCCTTCCATAAAAGTGTTAGATTAACAGCTTCGAAGACTTACTCCTCTTGTTTTCCTCAAGCACATTTATCTTACAGTTATTTATTACCTTTAAAGTTTACCTTACTATAGTGCCTGTTGATCATCACACACCATTCAACTCCAGGTCAGGTATTCCGCCAGTGAAAATGAAACAAGGGATCCAAAAAAGTCAGTTTTGTGTGACTTGTTATTGTCACTCCAATAGGAGTTTTTCCAGAAATGGGAAGAGAAAGGGCAAGAGCAAGTGTGGCAGGTGGAAGGAAGAGGAAAGCATGAGGACAAAAGCAGACACTTCTGGGTAGAGACCTAGGAAAATACAAAAATAGCATAAGATACCACATCTTATGTGTGTCTGGGAGGGGGGGGGAGGGGGTAACCTAATCAGACCATTTAGGCTTTCTGTCCCCACTCTTACCCCTTCATTTTTACCGACTCATAAACTCATGCAAATCCAGTTCATGGTCCTTTATTATAACTGCTAGTGGAAAAAATATGAAGTGACTCGTGGCCTTTGAATGCCAAGGCTTTTTCAGGTGCACACAGGTGACATTGTTCCCTGTTCAGTTCAAACTGTGTTGTGAGTGGTTGTGTGAATAGAAATCAGCAAAAGACCTAATTTTTGGTAGTGGATACCTGTTCAGAGGACCAGTAAACAAACCTATAACCAAGCCTATTGAGCTCGGTGAGTGACAGAACGATCATCTCATTTCCAATTCTTGCTTTTATTTGTTTAGCAGCACTAAAAATTCAATCTATAATAATGTCTTGTCATGCCAAGACATCTCTCATTCTGCATTATCATCTTCAGCTCTGGGAATAGTGTTATTAGTTAACTGAGATAATAAAATTGGCAGAAAGAAAAAGAACAAAATTATATAGTATGTCTTTGAACAATATTATTCATTTCTCTGTAAGGAGGAATAGTTATAAAAGCAGATGATGCATATAATCAATAGTAAAATTGCTAACAAAAAATGCAATGCATAGGATAACAGAATGATAACAATGCTATGCAGTGCATAGGGTACCAGCCATAGTAAGTTGTTGATAAACTAAATCTCCAGGTATTTTTCTATATTGTAGTGGCATAGACTATGCACATCATCATATCACTTGAGGCCAGCATCCTCAGCATTGCTTAGCTGCACATTTTCTTTAAGAATATTCTGTAGATTTACTGTGGCTCCTGAGACACCCTCAGAGAGTTTCTTGGAGAAAGGACTGAACCCTGTTATATTTAAACACAGTACCACTCCACATAGCCAAGCCAGTTACCTTAGTTGTGGCTGAAAGAAAAATGTACACCTTTTCCCCACTTCATGCCTCTCCAGCCATGACCTGTGCTCTGCTGCCCATCTGACTTCCCAGTAAAACACCACCTTAAACAGGAAGAAACTTCCTTCCCAACACTCTTTTCATGTTCCCTATTATGTCATTTTAGCTATAATTTGGTGAGTATTTTGCTACTTAAATCTTTTAGTATGCAAGTTCACCATGTAAGCCCTACTGACTGCTCAGAATTCCCAGGAAGACTTACATTTCCACTGGTCTGTAAATATGAAGACACACTCACATTTAACATGCTAGAATTGTTGTGTCTAATGAGCTGCCCGGGAAACATTTCTGAAAATCCTGTCAAGATTGGCTGGTTAGATATTCTTTTTCCAAAGATTAGACTTCTCCAGCAAGACTGAACATTCAGGCATGATCATGTAAGAAGCCTAAAGCTAACAAAACCTATAGAAAAAAGCTGTGTACATATTAATGGAACCCTGTTCTCAGATAAATGGTGTGAACAACAGGCTGGTTCTTTCTTAATCTCTCTTGTTGGACCATTTCCATTTTGCACAAATATTTGTTGGAGCAGGTAGTTAAACTGACAGCTCCCATCTGTCAGGTGAACTCTCTAATAACAAGAGTATGGAATCAATCATTCTCCCTTCCTCTGTCTCTCTTTAGCTTAACGGATATTTATTTGTGTGACCAGAAAGAACTATGATGGGATCAAGAAAATGGTACTGCTGGCTCATGGTCAACTTGGTGTCCACAAGGATGACTCCCAGGTCCTTTTCTGCCAAACTGCTTTCCAGCTGGGTGGCCCCTGGCGTGTACTAGTGCATGGGGTTGTTCCACCCCAGATGCAGGGCCTTTCACTTCCCCTTGTTGAGCTGCATGAGGTTCCCGTCAGTCCATTTCTCCAGCTTGTTGGGATCCCTATGGATTGCAGTACAACCCTCTGGTGGATCATCCACTCCTCTCAGTTTTCTGTCATCAGAAAACTTGGCAAGGGTACACTCTGCCCCATTATCTGCCTCCCCTTTTGCAAATATACCAAAAGTAGTCGAGTCTTATGGTTTTGAATCAAGTCTCTGACTCCAGCAGAAGTATCAGTACCCCCAGGCCCTTCCCTGGACAGAGCTCTCACTTGCCAGATCCAGGGCTGTAACAATGCATCCCTGTTCTCACTCCTTTGCTTCCTAATGGCAAAATACAGCTTCTGAGAAGACTTCACTGAACTCCAGGAACTAATTTTTCATCCTGGACCTGTACACAGTCCCTTAGATATAAAGGTGTCTCCATTACCATCCAGGTAACAAAAACCATAACCACAGGGCTTGCTCCATTTTAGATGTCTCCTCCTTATTTCCACAATTTTGTTTCTCATTAACAATTCCCAATAGTTCTTTCAAGTTAAACTCCGCACTCCTTAGTGCTTCCTACTTGCCTGAGCAAAACACACTAGGGAAGCAACATCTATAGGTGCTATGTAGGTCAAAAGACTTTATAGGTACCTGAGGAACATTAAGAGCTGGACATAAATGGAACAGTTTGAGTTCTGATTTTAGAATAAGCGTTGGATGGACCTATACTTATAGTAATAGAGAGGTTTTTAAAAAGCGCCATTTTACCTCTGTGGTCAGTAGTGTGAAGCAGAGTAGAGATGAACCCAAAGACATGTTCCCCCTCCCTCTAGTTTATGATCTTGAGAATAAGCTTGAGTAGTATATTACAGTTCTGAGACAGGGGAAATGTATGATAGCACAAAACAGGATGATGTTAAGATGCCTAAATAAATCATGACATATCATATTGGATTTTAACTTTATCCCTTCAAACAAAAGTCTAATCTACCCAAAATAGTTGGAGATAATTCCTGCTTTATAATAGGGGGAAAAAATGTTCATTTGGGGCATATGACTGCAGAAGAAGAAAAAGGAACTCTTATTCTGCATTAAACGTGGTTTTAGCTCATTGTTTCTTTTATAAAAATAGCCTGTTTCACATTTCATGCTCCCAAATTATACAGCTCATGCCTTGCGGTAAAAATGGTACCAATGGGAAGTAGTTTATGTTCTGTGTTTATATGGGAATAACAAATCAAAACCAGGCAAGTGTTTCAATTTCAAAAGCCTGGTTTTGTCATTGTATATCTGCTCAACTTTTGAAATACTGAAGTATTATTAACCTGGGGTTTGTACTTATATTCAGAAAAGTTATCAGGTTCAGATACTCAGCCAAAGTACTGATTTATGTTCCAGTGACACAATTGCTTTTTCTATCTTTTTACATTTCTTTTACTTCTTTCCATTCTCTCCCCACCTCCCAATGAAAAACACTGTACATGAACAGTATAAAAACTTTAATGTACACATGCTGAGAAAGACTATAACTGAAAAAAAATAGTAAAACTGGACATGTCTGAGTAATAGTCATGCATTAAAAGGAGTTATTAGGATTTTCTTCTCCTTTTTTGTTCTATTAAAATTTGCATATATTCATTTTTTATGTCTCCCTTTAACAGAGCTAGTGAAAGCTATGTGTAGAAAATGTAGATCCAAAGAACTGACAAGCTTTACGTAAAATTTTAAAGTGAAATTCAAAGCTTTTGTTAGAAGAAATTCTAAGATTCCATACTTGTAATACTTTAAAATTGCAACTACATTTACATTTTAAAACAAAATATTTAAAAATTATTTGTTCCTTCATTGCTTGCCAAGTGTAGGATTCAGTTTTCTTTGACAAGCTGAATTTTCCACAGTGTCTGAAACTGATCCTAAGTGTTCTGACTCCCAAAATTGAACATCTGTCAGCAAATAAGAAAAGCACAGAAGCAAAAGTCTGATGTGGAGATGGATATAGGGATGGGGCAGAGAGAAATTGGTAGAATGCCAAGGACAGAAGGGTCTAGAAAACAGCACCCCTCCCAGAAGTTAAAATGAAACCAGTAATGATGAACATCCCATATTTTTCTTCTGTCACAAGTGTCCAGGAAACTTACTGAGGACATTTTTTGTCATTCTGCTGTAATATCTAGCTCATATAAAAAACATTGATGTGATATACAAATATGTAGTGTATATAACACAATATATATCTATACTATATAAACACAATATATACAATATACAAACTAATTTCTGGCTTCTCCCATTTGTGGAAAACTACACCCAGGAACAGGAAAATTTCCTAGTGTTGGAAAATTAATTCCTGAAACTCAGGAAACGTTTGTACTAACAATACCAAGCAACCTTCAGTTCTTTCCTCACCTCATCTTTCTTCAGCTACAGTAGGACAAATTTCTTGTTTTCAAGACTGTGTCTTTTTCTTCAACAGCAGGCTCTTCTATTTTTGCTCTCTTTTTGCTTTTCACACATTTCTATTTTCTGGCAGTGTTGTCCCAGTAAAGGTCAGTAAAGACTACCAGTGTTTTATATTTCACACTTATGCATTGATACAAGAGGCCAAACTTTTGGGGAGACCAGCTTCCTGGTAAGGAGACAGAAAAGTTGTGTTTCCAGACACAGAATGATACCACCATTTTAGGAGACAGGCACCCAGAAGGACGATATGACGGGGCAGCTTTTCTGTCAACATAACAGGACTCCACACTATCCATTTTCTAAAGGTGCAGGAACAATCCCTTGCTTACCCATCTTCCAAGGCTGTCACATCAGAGAGACAGCTGCTCAGTTAACAGAAAAACCTGGGATACAACTACATGGTGTAATGCAGTGCTTCTTTACAGAGACATGAATGAACACTGAATTCAGCAGTGGGAGGACATCCACAGTTGTGACATGCTCAGCTCAGGCCATGCAACCTAAGTGTCGGTAGCATAGCTCTTTAACCTGGGTGGAGCAGTGAGCTGTTGTGGCTGTTACAGATTTTTGTATATGAAGGAAGCGGTGGTTAATATTCATAGGCTTTTCAACTTATTTTCCAAACAAAATGAATCCAGTCAGTCTTAACAGAGACTTCAGTGGGCCTTAAATTAATAGTAACAAACCTAACATAGGCATCTTCAGTACAGAAAGTGCTTCATACTCATTTAAACACAAGGTAAAGAATTATAGAGCTACTTACGCTGATGAGCCCAGTGAATGGGTCTCTCAGTTAATGTCTATGGTAAATATTACACCCTTCTGCTATAATAACATATTCAGCTAGTAAGGAAGAACAGAATTATTATGTTTTCATTCATATTAGTTCAGCCTGTCTACAGTTCCACCTCTTCATACTGTTTCACTCCTTAATACCACACTAATAAAACATGTTCTGTCACTTGGTTTGAGCAGAAAAGCGTCTCTATTTTTGTTTAAGTACAAATGCATTTAGTACATTAAGTCAAGCCTGTTTCATATAACACTAGTCCCCTCTGGAGAGGCAGTTACTTTTACAATACTTCAGCCATGAGGCTTTGGTCATGGAAACAAAGGTGAAAGATTGGGAGTGAAATGCACATGATAATTTAAGACAGGCAAGAAACATCATTATCACTTTTTTTCTTTTTTTTTTTTTATTTTTCCCTAATGTGGATCATTTCCTGATGTAGTGCCAGCTACAGAGCTTGCTCTCATATGGTTGAATTTATAAATCTAATTTAAAAATGGACCCTGTTGGTTTCCCATTTGCTGTGTTTTCATAATGCTGTCATCCATCTGACTCTTGGTGGCATTTATATTGCTATAAAGTAGGGATCGGCAAAGTCCATTCTTTAAATTAGTTTTGTCATCTAAACTTATAATTCTGATGTGGGCAACTCAGCCAAAGATGTCTAATTTTATCAATTTCATTCAGTGCTCTCATCAAAGTTTTACACAGACCAGTAAATTTGGCAGAGAGATTAGCCCAACTGTAATTGAAATATATTACATTTCCTTCATTCAATAGGATTCAAAATGAGAAACATTTGGCTGTATCAAATAAGTCAATGAGAAAGCAAAAACCTGAAAGAGAAAGGCTCTTTTTTAGTTTTACACAGGAGACTTAAAGAAGAGAACAGCATGTGAAAAGTTTGGGCAGAATTAGGTTTAATCCTGCATCTGCCATGTTCATTTGCTTTTCTTTTTCCACAGAAGAATTAGTGGTGTTAAATCATCTGACTGTTTCCCCCAAAACAGCATCTGTTAATATTACTTCTCTAAATGTGAGATAATTGTGTAATATTTTTAGCAAGGCTTTAAAGCAAAAAATGTGTGTCAATATATCTTCAAATTTTTCTATTCTTTGACTTTTTCTGTTTCTGGAGTCAAGTCATATCATTATGGGTACGTTGTTTAATTAGTAGGTTGGTTGTCTATCATAGCATTTGGAGATTGAGGTGTTTTATTTAGCTGATTGTGGTTATTTTATTTGGCTGTTTAGTTTGGCTTGCAGTTATCAGATGTTATAAGATTATCTTTATCATTACTGTTGTTGATTTTTGCTTTGCACAGCCACCTCCAGCCCCTGTCTAGAAGATCCAAATTTGGTGAGGTCAGACCTCAAGGGATATTTTACTAATATCCTTCATCATAAGCTTTTTCATAATTGATGTAAGCTGTGTTAACTGGTAAAAAGTAATTACCTGAGGCTGGATATAAAAAAAAAATAAATAAATCTAATGAGAATTTTGTAGATGCCCAGAGAATAACAGGTGGCTTTATAGTTATTATCTGATGTTGTTACACAAGCATAGTTGAGCTGTTTAACTCTAGGAGTAATTCGGTTTCAGCTTTCCTTAAAATGGTTCTAAAAGATGTTTGGCTTTACAAGGTCTTAATTTTTTAAATCAATAATCATTGTTAATAAATAAATAAATAAAAACTTCTTTAAAGATGTCTGAGACTGAGATTCTTAAACAGCAGATGTACCACATAGCATTTTGCTTAGTATCTCCTAGGATGTAGACGAATGCTTGCTTTTGGGAACATGCATATTCTCCAGGGAAACTCCATGTTAACATCACTACATCTTGTAGTCACACATATTTTCCCACTAAATGAGACATCTGAAAATAATACAGGGATTTGTTTTTGTATTGGGTCTTACTGGGATGGAGTTATGCCATATTAGTTTCATACTAATACTCAATATCCACTTAACTAATAAAATTACTCACTACTTCAGCTTTCTCTCCTTGAATTTTCAACTTGCTAAAATGGGAAAAAAAAAAAAAAGTTAAAACACTAGTAGTCTTCTATAGAACTCCTGTAAACCCCTGCAGAACAGGAATCCTAAGCTATAGTCTCCACATCCTTATGGTATTAGATTTAAATGCTCCCTCTGCACATGCACATGCCCCAGCACAAGGCCAGGAACAGCGTCTACGGCTAGTCACAATGGCACCGCAAAAGCTGCAGAATTTGTATCAGTCTGTGAAAGTTAAAATAAAAAACACATTTCAATCTGATCCCAGTCCAGCGATGCATACAGGCTCAGGCTTAATTGTAGCCAGAGGAGTAGTGATATCACCCTTACAGCTACTCTTGTGCTCACAGTTAAACAAGAGATTAAATATTGTGTCACAGGGGACTCAGCAAATTTCAGTATTAAATGATACAGCTTTTCTGCATGCTGTCTTAACCATGCTAGGTAATGGGTATAATTTTTATTAAACTCCATCCAGAGTGAACCCATCTCACCATTTCTTTTAGACTACAATCAGCTATTCAGACTGTAACGACTTCCTAACACTGTCAGCCTCAAATGAATATGAATAGTTACTCTTGGATCTGAAAGAATGTCTCATACTACCAGTCCTTCCATTGCTTAGCTCCATCTTTTACTTTTCCACTAGGGTAAATATAGTTGAATTGTTGACCAACTTACATTGGCAACATGGATAAGGGAGTGATTTGGGGAGATTTATGTGCAAAAGTAAATCCTCTCAGTATGAGTTGAAGTTTCAACTGCAAGTGGGTCCTTTTGAGTACAGCTGCTCTACCTGCCCACTCCAAAATTTAATTTGTCAGTAAAATTGGCTATTATCAGTCCTGAAAATGTTACTTCTTAAAGAAACTTTTCCAGAAATTACAATGCAAAAATTTAAATAATAAGAACATAAAGCCATGGTAGTTATGGTGACACTGCACCAAATTTGCCATTGGTATAACCACAGTGGAGTCACTGGAATCAAGACAGCCCCACACTTGGACCTATGCTTTCTGTCTTTACTTAGAAAGTCAAGTCCAGACAAACGACTTCGTCCTTAAACTGGAACTTATTAAGGGGAAATGCTTTTCAAACCACCCCAAGGGCTTCATGAGGTTACATAGGTTGTGAGGAATTATACATCTGTACAAAGCTGTGTGATCTTGCACACCTTTGAATTCATGGTAGTTTTCAGAGCACTTAATTTTTTTGCTCTGACAGCTGAAGGGGATTTAATGTGGGAGAATGTATTTTTATATTTACTGAAAGACAGGTTTGTAAAAAAAGTCATATATATGACTGAGATGACAGTGATGGGTTATGTATCCATATGCAGAACTGGAGTGCAGGGAAACTTCATTGAGTGTGGAGTGCAGGGTACTTAATTCGTACCTGTAAATCATGTGTTTGGAGTATCTCCAATATCTTCTAAACCCTGACTACGTCCATGCACTCAACATATATTCCTGCTTATACTTATCTAGGAAAGGTAGCTGTACTTTTCATGTGATTTGCAATTCAAATGTTAAAAAAGAATTAATAGAAAAGTTCAAAATGAGAGATAATGGGACAATTTTGCATGCAGGCGTGTGGTTAATTTTAGGTATATCCAGTATAGAAAATCAAGTCCCATGTAATGAATCACAAACTATCTTCTCAATAAAGCAAGGTTTCTCAAGAGGAAAATTGACTGCAATATAATAAAAAATAAAGGTAAAATATGAACGATAGATCCTTTCAGAATAATGACCTGTTGACTTTTTTTTTTAGTGTGGTTTAAAGAAAAGACAGAAGCTTAGGTGAATGGGAAATTAACAATAATGGGAGAGGTCCACTCAGCTATAACCAAAATTTTAATTAATCCAAGATTTATACCTGGCACCTAGATTGTGATATGACCCCTGGAAATATTTACAGCTGTTGCTGCAATCGAGAACATGTTCACTATTTGCTAAGTCTCCACAGGTAAAATATAAAGGACATAAAAGATGGTTATGGCTACAGTCAAGGTGTTTTGGAACTATGACCTGGGAAAATGGTAACAACATGCACACACACACAGACACATTTCCAAAGAATTGTAATAAATACTAAGACTGGTGCCAGCTATAGTGCTTTATTTGGGTAGCCATAATTTCCAGATTATTAACCTAATCATTTAAAAAGAACTCTTCACAGCATTAATCCCATTTAAATTTAAGATGGAAACACTCAGAAAAGGAGAAGCTCTATTAGCTGCACAATGTGAAGCAGATGGGAACACAGAATGCAGCTGAGTTAAAATCGGAAAGAAAGTGGAACTTTCTATAGGCATTAGGTAGCACCTAAGTATCAAGCAAAGCAGCATTTTACTTTGTGGTCTTCCTTGACAACATACTCAGTATGATCTGAGATTGAAGTCAATGTCTATATTTAATAAAATGCCATAGAAATCAACTGAAGATGGACAATATGAAAATCATTCTGAGACAGGTAGTATGGTAAGATGTGTCATTACATAAAAATAGGTCCAGAACCTCATATGCTATCATTCTTAGAGATCTAATTGCACTGAAGTAGCAGGACTCCTATCAAACAAAACAGTACCTGACTGCCTCTATATTATCCATACAAATAATAATAAATACAATAGTTGATATATATAATTTGTTAGCATTATAAATGTAAAATAAAGCATTAAGGCTATGTAATAGGCTTGATGTTTACTTGTCTTTGAATAACTTATTTTGAATTTTAATATTTTATACGATTGTACTGGGTCTTGCTGGGATGGAGTTAATTTTCTTCATAGCAGCCCATATGATACTGTTTTACACTGGTGACCAGAGCAGTGTTGGCAATAAACCAATGTTCTAGCTGTTGCTGAACAGTGCTCACACAACATCTGGGCCTTCTCTGCTTCTCAGGCTGCCCCTCCAGTGAGTAGCCTGGGAGGGGACACAGCTGGGACTGCTGACTCGAACTGACCAAAGGGCTATTCCATACCATATGATGACGCACTCAGTAATAAAAACTCAGGGAAAGCAGGAGGAAGGGAAGACATTCATGGTTATGGCATTTGACTTCCCAAGCAACCGACATCCATGCTGAGGTTCTGCTTTCCTGGAAATGGCTAAACACCTGCCTGCCAGTGGGGAGTAGGGAGGAATTTCTTATTTGCTTTTGACTGCACAAGAAGTTTTGTTTTACTTTATCTTAATCCATGAGTTTCACTTTTGTTCTGATTCTCTCTCATCCCACTGTGAGGGAGTAGGCAAGCGACTCAATGGGGCCTTAGCTGCTGTCTGGGGTCAAGCCACTGAAATGATTTTGCCTGTTTGTGTAAACATGGAGTGTGAACATAAGGCCTTCCAAAAATAAATCACGTTGTCCTAACTATCTCTACTGTTCTGAGTTGGATAGGAAAACCCTTAACATGCTACATCACCATAAATTAGATCACGCATGCACACACATGAGAAGCTAGGGCAGATCCATTTAAGGTCTTAATGCCTCTGAAATAGGAATTCATTCAAGTTTCTTTGTATGCCTGTCAGGATGCACATATATGAAATAATTAAAACAGCATCATGTGAGCATTTTCCTAAATGACATTGAAAAAATAATGGACTTCTTTCCACCTCGTATTTTGTGCTTTGCCAATGGTTTCTTATTTTTTAACTTAGTGACATAAATTTTAACAGCACATTATAAATTTTCACTTCTAATCCGCTGAGCTGATTTACTCAGGTTCAGCTGTGTTGAGTATGTGTTCATCTCTCCTTGCAAAGAACAACTGGAAATATGTGTAAAATAATTCTTTGAATATACAGAGAGAGATGCCACATGTAGTTTTCTGTTCTAAAAGTTTCAGCAAGAGCCTGAGATAAGGACTGCAAAACTTAAGATCTATAAAGCCACAAGTTAGCTAATTATTAAGAACAAGGGATCCCATTTGCTTGTTTCTTGATTCAGATTTCAAATATGTTTATCCTAAAAAGGAACAGAAAAACTTGGTTCAGAAATTCAAGCAGTTTTGAATTATATAAAAAGAACATATTTATAATTGTAATGGGAATATCACAATATAGTTCAATCACTGTAATGAATGTTTAAAGGTTATTAATAACCTAAAAAGAAGGAAACAAAACACAGGAAAAATGTGAAATGTAATGTCAGTTCTATATAACAAGCCAAAAATATTTTGAAGGACCAGGAATATTGAGTGTTGATGCTTGCGATTTTAGAAGACTGAAGAGTGTGTATAAATAGAAAGCTGTTTTTTAACATCTTTTTTGATGACCTGAGAAAGTAAGAAGGCATCCTAATGAAATCTGCATGATCATCCTAACTAGCAAGTGTTATAAATGTTTCTGTGGAGAGCAATGAGATACAGAAATCTGACAAGAATAGAAGTGTGGTTAGAAAATAATAAAATAAGATTAAATTTGACAAGATGCTAGATAGTATGTCTAGGGGAGAAAAAGTAATCTTGAAAAAGTGATAAAAAAAAGCAGACAAGAACAGAAAAACTCAGAGAGCAATGGAGCCAGTAAAGATGTGAGGGTGACAGCAGACAGAAATATAGACATGATTTCACATCATATTTCACTAGAAAGAGTCAAAGTAGTTCTGGGATGCTCTGCAGAGGCGATGTGATAACAGGTCTTGTCCATATCACTCCAGTATGACCATATTTAGGATACCGAGCTCTGTTCTGGACAACTCACTACTAGGAAGATATTGACAGGAGCTTAGAGGACAGAGACAAAAAGGAATGGAAATATGAAAGGGTGGTTTACAAGAAACTGAAGGAACTAAACAAACATAAATAACAAGACTAAGTGACACCCAGAACATTAACACCATGGGAGTCTTCACATACTGGAAGAGCATGAACATCTTAAGGAGAACTACTTAGAGGAAGGTTACAAGTATAGATAGAACTAACTACATGAAAAGTTGAACCAGAGTATTTCTTTCAGCGAAAACATTTTATGTAGTACTCTGTAGGAGAGTATCTGAAGTACAGAAGGGAAAAGACATCACTTCAAATACCCAAAACTAGATTAGAGAAGAAGTAAAGACATCAGATTATCTGATGTCTTTTTCTTCAAAGGTTCTCACAGCTTTTTCAATATTCCTTTCTAAGGTTGAAATGCTATCGGCCAACTTCTGCATTTCTGTCATGCAATACACAGAGCATCTTACTTGATTCCTCATATAATCACAGTCTTGAAAAGCTTCACAGTTTTCACTTTTCTTTTGTCTGCACCCTTGAATTTGCAACTATTGCCACTAAACAAACCTGCAAAATAAGAGAAGGAGTACCCACAGTTTAAAAAGCTTAATGGAATTTAGGGATTAGAAATGAAAAGGATATGAACAACAGAACAGTGAAGTGACTTTACAGCAGGATTTTGTTTTAAACCTTCAAACTGTTTTCAGAAAAGCTTCATGTAACTGTGTCTTTCTTCATTGTATCATCATTCTCTAGATAAATAAAATATATAATTAACATAAAATTTTTTACTTCCTTTATACTAATGCCAGTTCTCTATTGGCTAAAGCACACAACAGATGGCTAGGAGACTACAGAAAAACAACACTAAGCACTAACACACCTGTTAAGAACCCCCCTGATGAGTATTTCCTGGCCAGGCAGCCATCAGTCAGGTAGGGGAAGGATAGCAATGTCTTTACTCCTCGTGACAGTGATGCTGAGTTGCCATTTTCTAATTCCCCGTTTGCTTTTTTTAACCTAGGTTTTTATATCGTCTAACAGGAGTGCTTTTCCTCTTGAATCCTTGGGCTGCTAACTAGCCCTGTCTGAACAATCTTAGCTCTACCTGCAATGTTACAGATCTTATTGTACATGGCTCTACTCTATGAACTTCCTCACAGCTTGGCAATTTCCTCAGTAGCCTGAGACAAGGTTACACAGCTGATCTATGTCAAAACTCACCTTTAATGACAGCTGAAGCTCTAGCAGGAAGGTTAACGTACCCTGTTGCTTCTACAAAATGGGCTTAGCCTCCAACATGTACAACTCAGAGAAGGACTCTCACCTCATAATTCCTTCCACAGCTTGCTTTTGGACTCATCTTAAGATGTTTCTAAAGATAGCTGCTATTTTCTGAAGTTCCCTCAATTGTCTATATATGGTGTTTTTAATACAATCAGTGATAATATTTTGGGGGTTTATAACAGAGTAGCTGACTTGCTTCAGCCTGATTGTCTCTTTTCTGTTCCTGTTAACCAGATTGCTTGCATGTGAAGCTGCATGTTTGACTGAGACTTCCTAATTGTCATCAACTCATTTGAATGTTTTAATTGTTTCTGTCTTACTAGACCAAAAATATAAATGCAGCAAATACACAACAAACTGGAACAAATACATAACTAACAATTTAAAAAATGCACTGGCAAAAAAATGATTGATCGCTTTCCCCATCCTTTCCCATCACAATATGCTCATGATGTCCCCAAACAGACATATGTGCAATATGACCCCCTTACACAATGGAACTCATTAGAAACAGCAATTTCTGAGTATTTAAAATACCTGAGTAAGAAAAAAATATCTTCCAGTGTTTTATAGGAAATGTCAACCCCAAGAAATTAAAAAACCCTGAGGTCACATGGCGTATGCTTCCTATAGCCCTGGGGTACAAAAGTGACTTATAGATGTTCCATGTACCATCGTGATTGTTGATCTTCAGTAAAACTCTTCTTTTACCTTTCCATCTGCCAATATGTTGTGCTGAAGAGAACATTCCTTTCTAAACGCAAGATCTAAGAAGACAAATCCAGGTTTTGCATCTTGTATTCAAACCAAACACATCAGTAAAACGAAGGGACATTATGAGCAGAATAGAGGTAGTTTTCACAGATTGATGAACTTTCCTTCTGGTTCCAATTTTTATGGGATTTCTTACCCCACTCCAACATTCTTGCCTGAATTTATTTAGTTTCATTTATATCTAGGTCTAGAATGCCTACTGGCTTAGATTCAGTAACAAAAAGTGGCATAAAATGCAACAGATGATTGAATCCAAAGATGTCAGTCTCATCTGATACACAAAAAGTTCAGTAAGTGAAGGTTTGAACTTCTGAATTCATTGTACTGAAGCAAGTACTTATTGCTTCCAAAAGGTATCACAGTGTATTTCTACCTACTATTTGTCTTTTATCAATGCATGTGAGAGTTGTTGAGGGTTTTTAAACTTGAAAACTTCTATTCGTGATTTTGGACTCATTCTATTTACTAGCTGATTTTGACAGTAAGAGCAGCCAAAAAAAAAACCCAAAACACCCCACATTGGAACTTTATTTGGGCACTTGAGTTGTTTTAATATTTTTATTTTAAAACATAGCTTCTCATATTTCTGCTGGAAACACCAAAAGGCAGGAACACCAAAAATTTGACAAACTTGAAAACATGCAAGCATAACATCAAATTATAGTAATGTTTAGAAAAATGAGAGCAACAAAGAGTGAATGTAACAGGATATTTTTTTAAACTTAAAACATAGTTGAGAAACTCGTTCAGCTTTTATAATGATAAAAAGACAAAACCCTAACACTACAATATCAGGCTGAGTCCTATCTTTCTGTCATTCAGTCCCACCGTGCTCATTTAGTGGTAATTTATCCATGATATAGTTTATTCTGCTTTTTTTTTAACAAATATAAAAAGAAAGAATTCAAGTAGTTTTATTTCCTATGCCAATATTTTTCCTTAACTGTAAATGAACCCAGTATAAACATTGAACATGATTTTTGGGCGGGAAATATTGTTATAGTTCTACATTTTTTTAGGTTTGTCAGATTCCTTTGTTGATTGAATTTCAGAATATCTTGTCAGATCATGTATAGCTTGCAGGGCTGACAATTAATCTTAAAAGTTTCATAAGCAAGCAATCTATATACCTGTCAAGAACATACATCATTTGTCTGCACGACCATACCGCATTTTCTAGACCTTGCAGATCTGAAATGTGGTGACAATTCAGAAATTGTATATGCAAGTTCTGTATAAACCACTAGTTTATCGCCTCTGCAAGAGACTTGAAGAAAACACATTTTGGAAATGCTTCCACCCCTTGTGGGGGATAAAAAAAAGAGCAAAAATCTTATTCAGGCTCCTGAACTGAACAGAGAATTTTACTGAAACTGAGTTCATCTTTTTTACTTCTTTATAGGACCACAGTCATAGCAATTATATAGTAACTCTAGACATAAAACTGCACCACACAAAAAACTGGAGCAGTGTTATCACTTGGTATTTAAGTATTCTCACTGATAATGCATTTATATTTGGTTAGAAATGGAAATCAGTCCAGAGTTTCATAAAGCTTTGTCCAAACTTTGTGCATGGGAATTAGTGCATTAACACATATTTTCCGACAACTCAGAATCATAGAGAAGAGATTATATCTTTCTTTTATTCATAGTTCCCACTAATGATATTCTCCAATGTTTTCTTATTCTAATTATAAAAATAAATTCAAGGACTCAAAGAGTACGCTATGGGTCATTTTTGCTTGATGAGCTTTGCAGTAACTTTTAATGTGAGCACCTCTGCTACAGACGAAATGTACAGAGAAAATATTGCTAAACATTTCAGTGCTTGTGGAAATCACATTAATCTCTGGTTTGCATTTTGTAAGGACTTAAATACCTTTGAAATATGTCCTAAGGGCACTTTTGAAAAAAATTAATCTTATCACTCTGAGATAACATGGTCACATTTTCTAAAGCATATTCCTTATAGATTTACCATCATAATGGTGATCCATTTTTTCTTATGATGGCAGTGTAAAATGTCTATATAATAAACAAAATATTTTCTAATGAATGAATAGTATCCATTTTCATAGGGCTCGTCTATTTTGCAGATACTAGTTGTGCACACAAATTTTGCAACTTAGTTATTATGCCCTCAGTTAAATTAGTCTCCCTGCTGACGTTTGCAAACGTAGTCAACGATTATAAATATTTGGTGTCAAAATTAATTTCATGGTTATAAAAAATGGATAACAATCTTACAGTCAAATCTTTTTTCATGGCTTCTGGCCTCAGTACAGAACACTAGGTTTTAGTCTTGGTTCCTTCATATATACACTCTCAAAATCCGGCCCCCAAATTCTAAAATCATATTTTGATTATTACAGTACCTACACACCTACCTGCTCACTTCTTTTTACTAGCCAATAATGATATGCTATCGCAAACCATGTATAACTATGCTATGCATATATTCATATAGCTTGTTTGGTTCCTTTCCTATTATTTTCAGACTTGATATAAAGTCCTCATGTCAGCCAAAAAGAAGTGATTATCAGAAGCCCAGAGGAAAAGCCTGCTTGTGAATCTTAGCTGCATGTTAGCTGAGGTGTTTCCAGTCTTCTAGTTCCAAAAGAAAAAAAAAAGACATTTGAGTTTCCACCTCCAGCCCATTGTTTATGTGGCAACTGCAGGAGCAAAGATCAGCCCACAGTGGAGCAAGTCAAGCTGTATTTATTGCTAGGGTCCTATAAACTGAGTCATAATTGGAACTATGAACCTGCAGAGACCCTTGTTAGAGTTTAATGGACTGGCAAGGTCAGCACAGCTTTCATAGTGAAAATGAAAGTGCTGTCTCAGAGTTTAATGAGCACAATGACATTTCTGCATGCCCCCAAAAATTCCTGAGAGCATCTGGAGCTGGTTTGACTTGTTGCAACATTGATTNNNNATTTTTTTTTTTCTTTCTCTTTCATGTTCTTTTCTTTTTGAGGGCAAACTTGGTTGTATATGTCTTAAGAGGAGGGGTGCTTGGTTAGGGGGAAAGTGGCAGGCTTTTCTTGAGAACTGGTTTTAAAACTAGCCTCGGTATCTTCCTCTGGAGAAAACTTAAATCTAATTCCACCTTTCAGCTCTCTGTATTCCTTATGTGGAAGAGAAAGGCATAACCAGCATAACTGTGCAAGATTTAGGTTGAATATTATCAGCATGATCTTACAAAGAGAGTTGGACTATTGCTAGGAATTGGGTTTGAACTAAGTGTCTGGAAGTAATATCCAACATTTTCCTATCCATTAACAAAGCGTTAGCTCACCAGACATGCTATAAATCCAGGCAAAGCCACAAGCAGGCACATTTATTCATAAAACAATAATAAAAAGAATTAAGAAGAAGCCGAAAAAAAGGATCTTCTTGCCATCTGTAGTAACTTTGATTCCTTGGAATGGTTGCTATTTTTATGTCTCATTACGAAACCCATTCAGAATCATTAGGGCTGGAAGGCTAATGAAGGCTTCTCTGAGTCTCACAATACCTATTAAAGCAGTTGACAAATCCTTAATGTTGTGAAACTTCCAATTAATTTTTTAAGGTCAGCCTGTCACAGTGCAATCAGGAGGACAACTGCTACATAAAATTCCATGGAGAACAAGGTTTTAAGGTATTAAGGTGTATATATATTAATATATATATTAAGGTATATTTTAAGGTATATACTCTCCAGATATTACTCCTTTTGGGTAAAAAAATATCTGTTCCTTGGTGCCACAT
>VZSZ01006146.1:73886-105077 GCA_013398815.1 Ibidorhyncha struthersii | reverse complement strand
AACAAACCCAGTTCTCTCAGCCTTTCCTCATACGGCAGTCTACCCAGTCTTTTGATCATCTTTGTGGCCCTTCTCTGGACTCTCTCCAGCCTTTCTACATCTTTTTTGTACAGATGGGATCAAAACTGAACACAATATTCCAGGCATGGTCTGACAAGCACTGACTAGAATAGGACAATAACTTCTTTATCTCTGCTGGTGATGCCCTTGATGCAGTCCATTGTCTTTCTTTGCCACACCAACACAGAATTCACTCATACTAAGCTTGTTGTCCACCAGGACCCTCAGGCCCCTTTCCACAGAGCTGCTCCTCAGCCGGGTCTGTCCTAGCCTGTGCTGCACTCCTGGATTATATTTCACATGTGTAAGACCTTACACTTGTCCTTGCTGAACTCCATAAGGTCCTTGTTAGCCCAGTCTCCCAGCCTATCCTGGTCTTCCTGCAGGGTGGCTCTCCCTTCCCAAGTGCCCCCTTCCCCACTGAGTTTGGTATCATCAGCAAACTTCATCAGGGTGCGTTCATCCCATTAGCCAGACCTCTTATTTAGGTACTATACAGGGCTGGGCTCAATATTGATCCCTGGGGACCCCAATTGTGACAGGTTCCCAGTTTGAAAAAGAGCTATTTACCACTACCTTCTGGGTGCAGCCTGTCAGCCAGTTCCCCACCCACTGCACAGACCACTTGTCTAGACCATAATGCGTATTTTCTCTAGGAGGAGGCTGTGGGAAACCATAACAAAAGCCTTGGAGAAATTCAGGGAGACAACGTCTACCACTCTCCCCATATCAACCAAGCAGATTACTTTGTCATAGAAGGCAATCAGGTTTGTCAAGCACAATTTGCCTTTGGTGAATCTGTGCTGGCTTTTCCCAAT
This sequence comes from Ibidorhyncha struthersii, assembly GCA_013398815.1. Taxonomy (NCBI): domain Eukaryota; kingdom Metazoa; phylum Chordata; class Aves; order Charadriiformes; family Charadriidae; genus Ibidorhyncha; species Ibidorhyncha struthersii. The sequence continues at coordinate 104,199 of VZSZ01006146.1, read as the reverse complement.
CACATGCTTCATTTGACTTGTGACAGACCCCACGTGGATTCATTCCATAACTTTCCCAGGGGCTGAAGTAAGACTGATGGACCTATAATTTCCTGGATCCTCCATTAAGCCCTTCTTGTAGATGGGGGTGACTTTAGTCTTCTTCCAGTCTTCTGGGCATCTCCCAATCTCCACAACTTCTCAAAGATTATGGAAGGCAGCCTTGCAGCGCTGTCAGACAGCTCTCTTAACACCCTTGAGTGGGTAACATCAGGGCCCATGGATTTGTAGGGGTTGAGCTCCTGTAATAGTTCACATACCAACTCTTCCTTCACTAACAGTGGGTCTGTGTTTGCATCAACCTGTATTTTTGTTCCCAAGGCCTGGGGCCCAACAGTGCTGGTAAAGGTGGAGGTGATGAAAGTGTTGAGAATATCTGCCTTTTCAGCATTGTTTGTGACTAATTCACCTCTCCTGTTTAACAGAGGGCCAATATTTTCCTTCTGTTTCTGCTTGTTGTCTGTGTATACGAACAACCCTTTCTTGTAGTTTTTGACATCTCTGGACAATTTAAATTTGAGGTGAGCTTTTGCTTTTCCAACTGCATCTCTGCACACCCTGGCAATACCTTTGTAGTTCTTATCAGGTATTTGTCTGCTTTATCGTCCCTGGTATGCTTCTTTTTTTGGTTATGAGCTCAGAAATTCACAGTTAAGCCAAGGAGGTCTCTTGCTCCGCCCACTTCCCTCACCTTTAAAGGCGATGAACTGTTCTTGTGCTTCCAAGAGAATGTTCTTGAAAAACTTCCAGCACTTGGTAGCTCCTTCATCCTCCATGGAAGCTCGCCATGGAATCCCTCCTAGTTGAGCTCTGAGCGAACTGAAGTTTGTTCTTCTAAAATCTAAAATCTTTGTCTTTAACCTAACTTTCAGCACACTCAGCAGGATCCCAAACTCCACAACACTGTGATCACTGCAGGCAAGGCTGTCACTAACCGAGATATTACGAAGCAGGTTTTCCTGGTTTGTGATTATCATCTAGGTTTAGAGGTCGGTAGCAGATGCATACTGTAAGATCTTCTTTGGAGATGACCCCTCTGCTCTTTACCCAGAATCATTCAACAAGGCTTCCACAATCACCATAGTTAAATTCTATGCATTCAAGGTGCTCTTTAACACGAGTGTGACTCCTCCTCCTCTTCTTCCCTGCCTGTCTTTATGAAACAGCCTATAGCCATCCACTGTGATCCTCCAGCCGTGCGATTTGTCCCACCAAGTTTCAGTTATTCCGATGATATCATAACTTTCTGACTGGGTGCAGAGCTCCAGTTCCTCCTGTTTGTTCCGCAGGCTGCATGCATTAGCATACACACACTTGAGGTGGTTGGTCTAGTAATACATATTAGAGTAGGAGCAAGGATATGTCAAGAATAATCAAACATATGAAGAGTTTTCCATTATTAGATAGGTGTATGTGGCAGCTCGCAAAACATCACAGAACAAAAATGTCAGCTTAAGAGGCAGGGGGATTTTATTACATCTTTTTCCTCATTGCTTAATCTACCATTATTTTACATATCGAGCCGCAAGGGGGCTTTTCTCTTCTGCTACACTGACTTGACCGAACAAAGCTCCACTCCCTAGTGTGTTAACAGGCTGTTATTACCATGCTAGTTCACTACTTTCCACTCAGGATAAAGTATCTTACTGGACAACTACAACTATTTAAATACTTTACTGCATAGGCAAAGGGCTTTCTTACAAAGGAAATAAAAACCTTGGGGAAACCTGAACTAGGCTAACAATACTTTTTAGCTTATTGCTATTATTAAAAAGCTTATTGCTTTTTATTAATGAAAGGAAAAATAACATTTTCCTCCAAATTTGTGCCCTTTTTTCCTAAACGGTTTTCTGATTTCTCAAGAGAGATATTTTTCTTTCAGAGTGACTGCTGTCAGAGATCCACCACCAAAAGGCATGTGGCTTGTTACAGTGATTAATGACAGAACTAGTCCATAACAGGATGAACCTATTTAATTTACTGAATTCAATTCTAGTCTGGAATGTTTTTCTTCTGAGGACCAAAACATCCATTCTTAAAAATACACTGGTATAAGTCACTGTGTGTGGCACTCTGCCCTGCTGCTGTTGCCCTGTGGTGGATGATTTGATGGGATGTCCCTCACTGGTGACAGTTACCACTCCTACAAGTGTCCTGCACGTTCAAACAGGAAGCAATTCCAGACCATTCTTTAACCTAAAAACAAATCTTTTATCTCTAAAAGACATCAAAGTGGAAGATGTCTTTAAATGTGACTACATAATATTACAGTACCAAAGACCTACAGGTCAGGGGCAAAGCTGCTACACAAACACCATAAAACCACACATGAGTTCATATGCAGCACACCAGTACATGTCTCATACGTAGGTTCATGGCAGAAGAGTGACCAGGTATTGAGTACGAATTCCTGCCTCTAACACTCAGGTGGAAGAAATAACATAAAAACTTAAGTAACATAAGAACATTAGAAAAAAAAATGTAAGAAATAACATAAGAACATAAGGAAAAATTTGTTTAATTTGAGGGTGACAGAGCACTGGAACAGGCCACCCACAGAGGTTGTGGAGTCTCCTTCTCTGGAGATATTCAAAACCTGCTTGGATATGACCCTGTTCTACCCACCTTAGGTGAACCTGCTTTGGCAGAAGGGTTGGACCATATAATCTTCAAAGGTCCCTTCCAACCCTTGCTATTCTGTGATTCTGTGGAGTAACATACAAGCCTAGCACATGGGAATGCACTGCCCATTACCAGTGACCAGCATGGAATCCATATGGGCAGTAGCTACTAGAGACATTTTCCAGTTGCAGAGGTGCTGGTGTTTATTTTCATGACCACACAATCAGCTTCTGACAGAGAACCATTGCTTTTATATCCTTGACATGTTTAATCAGGGAGAAAAGGCATGTTGTTGGTTTCAGAATCTTTGTATATACTACAAGTTAAAAAGTCACGGAGAATGAAGTGGTATTTGTTTTTTTAATTTGGGTTACAAACTAAAGAAGCTCAGGCAGAATTTATTAATGCTGTATCACTCTAACTGCAACAGAGATCTTCTTGTGAAACCTTATTTTAAGTGCTTTTTCCATAACAGTAACTAAAGTAGTGCATAAAAATATAATAACTATGCAGTAGTGATGCAGTTCAGGGAATAAACTACAAAATATGCATTGCCTTAGTTAATGTATACTCTTCTGACTATTTCTCTGGCAGCACTTAGTAATTCAAAGTGATTAAATTAAATTGGTTTTATATCTTTGTAATAAAGATAGAGTATACAGCCCAGTTCTCTCAGTATAGGTTGGGATTTTATTACTTAGCTTGATTCTTGCTTATAATTGGCCTTTTTGGTTCTCAATGAGCTGTGAATAAAATCTGAGATGTTTCAGATTATGTTAAGGAGGATGCACTTACGAGTGAAATGCATTCAATTTTATGAGAAAATGATGAAGATTATGATTTCACTGTATCTGAAGTGCAAAATAAGAAACCTTACATGGATAATCAGGATTCCTCTGTGTTCTATGTTAATGAACATTGGCAGCTTCTAGCCTTATTATTACAATTCATCAGAGTATAATTTTTCTTTTTTTTTAAGATAGGGCTCTGGGACATTAACTAAGCTTCTCATGCAGATGACTGGATGTAAAGCATCAACATCTGAGCTCAAGAGTTTTATTTTTTCCTGTGGACGTATAAGAATGGGCAGGAAGTATGATGAGATGGAGACTTTTTTTTTGTCTCATTATGATTTTCATATGCATGGTAATTGTTGTCCTCAAAGCACAATATATTTTAATATGCAATTCACAATACAGAATTTTGGTCTTTTTTATATATTTGCAATGCAATTTTTAGATTTTCTCTTCCAGAAAGCCTCATATTAAAAGAATGGTTTGTCTTTTCAGCTATTTAACAACTTTCTCTTGTGCTATACAGTACATATTCTTGTTATTTGTGGTGGCTTCATTAAGCTGGGTTCTATAAAAACAGAACAAAGTTCTAAACCTCTGCACAGAAGACTTCACAGTATAAAAGGTAAGATGGTTAAGGTAAATGAATAAACAGACTAGCATGGAAGATCCAGACAACAATAGGATTTTTAACATAGTCTAGCTTTATGTGTAATTCATAACAGCATTTACTTGCTCAAGTAGGCTTTCCTCGGGCAGTGACAACAGGATTCTTTACATGAACATGAGTTTTTTGTATAAATAAGGCTTATATGATTGGACTCATAATCTGGGCAAATTATGCAAAAATATTTTAAGTCATGTGTATAAGATCCATATAATTACTTTTCACCTCTGGAGATCTTTACTGAGAACTGGATGATATCTCTGTATGTAGTAACTTTGCATGTTGTGTAGACTTGCTTTATCTTTACTTGTTTTTTATCCGTATTTATCCATATCTGAAAATCACCACATAATATATAAATTGGCACAATTGTCTCTATGCACACAGGGGAGGCCTTAATAACAGCTGGTGTTGCCTTGGCAAACTTGCGTGGAAAAGCTTCTGTGAGCACTAAAGTTCACTGAGTTTGAAAATGTATATGTTTATATCCCCCAAACTGCCTTTTAAGAAAGACTGTTCAGACAGTGCAAGTCAAAAGTGGACTCATATAACACGGGTAATGAAGTGTACCCTTCTCTCTTTCGCTGACGTAAATTGGAAAAGGCTTGGTTTAATATAGTTTCTTTCTCTCCTCCTGGAAATTTTATTCCAAAAAGAAGCAATCTAGGTCAGCCTCCTACTGGTGTACCAATTAACAGGATATGTCCATTATATTTATTATCCCTCTGCAAGGTGTCAGACTTCAACTTAAGAACTAGCAAAAACAGTATGACCTCAATTTACAGAAAATTGTGGAGTGTGAATGTTCTTTATTTTTTCCAGTAACTTGCTCCTCACTTTGCTGTACAATGTATTTAAGTATTGCTGAATTTAAAATGTCCAGATTTTGCCATTTCCAGTAGATTTTGATGGCCCCATTTTGCATTTTCAGGGACTCTCACCATACATTAATGTTCTAATAAGTACTGGAGGTCTTTGTAGCTAGGAAGCTGTCATAACCAAACACTCCAATAGAAATCTGATTTGCCAGTGTTTCCTTCTTTTCTTTTGCCCTTACTCTAAATGATAGAAATCACAGCACTGAATGACGCCCTTCTTTCTCATATCTGTTCTGTAAAGAAATAGCACCTCCTTGATCACTATGATACACAAAGTAGTAAATGGAAATGCCTTCACAAAGTACACTTCAAGGGTATGATTTGAAAGAAAAAAGAATCATCGGGCATCTTGATGTTAATGGGGGTAATATGAATGTCTCAGTTGAAAAATAAACTACATAGAGTTGAAAACACACCAGAAGAGCTGAGAGTTTTCATAGTACCCAGGTAAACTCCAGTGTCATTTTTTCATAAAGCATAGTGAGAAGGAGGGGGAACAATCTTAAACATACATATTATTTGAGAAACATACCAGAGCCCATGAAAGGTGACATTATTCTGTTCTCAACACATAAATTTCTAGAGGACATTATTAATGTGAAAGAAAGATGAACACAGCAAAATCAGTGCCCTGGATTAGGTCTTTAACCTCTGTTCACTTCACTTATGAGCAGGATGACATATTATCTTGTCTGAAAGGGCTAATGATAAATTTGTAAATCTATGGGAATCCCCTATGTTCGATACTCATGGGTCCCACACAAATGCTTTCTTATAAACATCAGAGAAAATACTAAGCAGTAAGGAAAATGGTTAAAAAAAAAAAAGAACATTTCAAGACAACTGTGTATTTAGGGTAACTCAGTTTCATAATTTTGTGAAGAAAAAAACCCTCAGATTTTACCAAAAGAAAATAACATTTTTTTTTCTTTTAATGATCATTCTAGTGGAGACGCGATCACTCTGTGAGGGACCAGAACTTGTTAAACAAAGGAGAGGAATAGTTTGGGCACACACACACACAAAAATTAAAAAAAGCTGTCACCTCCTTATCACAGACATAAAAGACCTATGCATAGGCACTTCCCTCCACTGAAACTTGATATATTGCACAGTTCTGTAGGTCTTCCATCCAAATGAGTTTTTTACATTCTGTTGATATTTGGCTAAGAGTGCTACTGCTATGTAATAAAGACCCTGTCTACACTGTTCATTCTAATTCTGAGCATGACCAGGGGCTAGCATAAGCAGAAAAAAAATATGAAAATACATAAATACTAATACTAAAACATGGAAATTTATCAATAGTAATACTAGAACACCAAAAGGAGTGAGTCATCCACACTGTGATACAACTTTCACAAGGCAAATATCACTCTAGTGTTATCATTTTGAAAAATTCAGCCCCATTCAGCATTACTGTAATAACCAGTAGAGCATCAGCTAGTGGCACAGTGTCAGGTCTTCAGTTTCTTCAGCTTTACTATCAGCAGGTTCTCCGTTTGTCTGTACAATATGAACTTTGCATGTGTTCCAGCATGTACTGGAAATACGAGTACACCCATGACCTGTGATAGCAGCAGGTAGCCACAACTTTGCCTCCCTTGCCCTCACACCATTTTTAAGCTACATTGTTTATATAATTTTTAAGCACAGAGTTAATTCATTAAGTAAACACCAACTGAACATTTAGCTAGGTTTCACTGGTGAGCTGGAAGAGCCTGGGAGATACTGTGGGAGGCACAGTATTTCTTCTGAGGTCCCAGAAAGTAGTGGTGGTTTCTACACTTTTCAAAGAGCTACTAAGTTTCCACCTCTCTCCCATTAACCAAACAGAAATTGAATTTCTTTCTTTTTTTCCTCCTCAGAGCCCTTTTAAAGCTATTAATAAAGCTATTTAAACAGAAGGTATGTTTTCTGGCAGTACATATGCAGAATTGTGGGTGCAAGCACTGTGTGTGCAGACTCACACTCTGGCTTCCATAACTTATTCTTTTTATGGTTAGGAGTTGATTTCTAATTTGTCCCCTTTTTTCCCCAATCATTTGAAGAGTTTGCCTGTGGTTTGTTTGAAAAACACATTAATTGTAAGGGCTGTTTTCAGCAATGCATGTCGTTTAGAATTTCCCAGGCTGATGGGTCATCACTGCAAAACGTCATGCCTAGTTACTTCTGTCTGATACTATTACGTGACATGGCTGATGATACCGCATCAGCCCAACAAAATTGAAAAACAAATGGGTTACTGAGCACTGCAGTCAACTGTTTGGAACAAGCAAATCTCTGTTCAGCCTCTACCTGTTCGGAGGAACTGAACACCAGCTAGGGTGTTTTAAGCGGTGGGCAGGTTTTTTTCTAGGAGCTGTGAGTAGCAGGAACTGTCATGTATGACAGGTTTACATTAACTCTAGGTAGAAAAGCTGTAAGGAGGAAATTTATTTATGCAAAGTAAAACTCACTGAAAATACTTACATTTTGTTTGATGCATAGTAGCCAACTGCCACTTAGCAAGCTGTGAAGTGTACCATTAGAGGAATCTGTTGTTAAGATTTTATTAAATTGCTTTAGTGCTGCATATAAGGCTAGCCGAAAATTATGTGCTGAAACTACTTTTCAGAGGATTTTACTAAATTAAATTTTCCTCCAAAAGTATCTGCTTTCATTCAACACAAAAAAAAAAAAAGAAAAAAATTAATTAAATGGTCAGTGAAAAGCTGAAAACAGAAAAGATTCAGGTTTCAGCCAGAAAGTAAAAACATTTTGGACAAAACCTTCCCATACGTCCCCATACCTTCTATTAATGCATGCTGCAGGGTAGAATGAGATGGATGCTTTTCCCTGAGATGGAAAAGCAACACCAAATTAATCTTTCAACAAGCTTTATCTAAGTGTCACCTACCATCTAGGGAACATAACCCAGAAACAAAGGGCACATATGGGCCAAGTCATATCCTCCATTCTCAGACTAGGCAGCTAAATGCACTGAGATCTGCAAGAACTGGGAGACAGTTCTACGAGAACTAGCAATCTAACTCCAAAATACGTAGTTGTAATAAAAGCCTGTCAAGCTAGAGAGAGCACTTTCAAAACCAGGGCACAGAGATCCAACAGAAGTATGATTCTTGAATGATTAGGGCAAAGTATGAAGTATGATTAGGGCAAAGGCTCTCAGCTGAAAACTACTATGTTTTCTCTTTATCACTAATAAAGGCTATGGAAAAGGAAGAATTTGCCCCTTTCTGGGTTTTGTATTAGGAATATATTCATGATCAAATGGGGAATAGTTTCTAAATGACTGAATTAGTCTTTTCCTTTTAATCTTGAATAATCAAAGGCAGTAGGGCACTGAATGAGTAAATTCATTGACTGTCATAGAAATTATGTTAGTGCCCCTGAAAGTCTTTCCTTCATTTCTAGTGGTGATAAACTACTAATTAGTAATACATATCAAGACACTATGTTTGTGGTGGTAACTGATAGGTAGAATGAGCTGACATTGAATGGGAAGGCGAGACTGCATACAAAGTAAGTTTTAGCAATAGACTCTGAAACACTAGAAGGAAGAGAGTCAAAATTCAAATATGTCACTGTCAGTGTTACTTCACTATGGGAGATATATACAGTAACTAAAGAAGTAAGGAAGCAAAACACCTGGGACAAAGAAGAAAGAATTAAAAAATCTTTGGTTACCTTTCTAATTTTTGTATCTTTCAGAATGGTTGTAACTACCTTACATAAAATGCAGCAGAATAAACTGAAAACCGAAAAGACAAGTGCAGGATGCACGTATTAGTTGGGTACAACCTGGAGAAAACTGCTGGAAAATGTTTTTTGAGTCCACAAGGTTGAAAACCCACAGGTTTCAACCCACAGGTCTGAAAAAGACAGGGTACCTCTGAGATCCTTTGAAGGTCAGCAGGAAAAAACAGAGAGATAAATACATGAACAGCACTTCTCTTGCAATAATGGCAAAGCTCAGTCTCCCCAAACCTGACACCTTTCAGCTTAAGAAAGAGAAGAAAGATGCAGAGAACAAGAATCACAGTGAAATATGTAGCACATTTCTCACTTGATGTTAACAAAGCAGATGTATTGAAATTCCCTTGTAGTTTTTTTCTTCTAATAGATCTGTCTTTTGGCAGTAAATTCACTCAGTGTACATGAACTTTTGATTAGCATTGAGTGCATGAAATTATTTTTTTTTCCACACAGTATAGCTGAAAAAAGAAAACAGTATCTGGATTTTGTTCCAGAGCAAACACCTTTCCCAGTGTTTTTCCAGAGATTTATGGTAATTGAAATGCATGAGAGATGCAGTGTAAATAATGTTTAATGTAGGATGAGTATGCATTTACTCATGATGCACATCACAGTGAAAGACACTAAGAACCAGGTTTTTGTTTTCAGCATTGTGTATGTAAATGAAATGTGTTCAATTAGAGTTAAATATTGGCTCAAGGAGGATTCTTGTATAGTGCTAATTGATTTTTTTTAAATGAAAAATCTCTTTTTAATGAAAAAAGAAAATGTACGTTGGCAAAAAAAGAAAGGGAGAGAAATAAAAGTTCTATCAAGAAATTCAGCTTATGCTTCATTTTATTAAAAAACAAGCTCTGAAAACAAAATATTTTTCCCAAAACCTGTCTCCAAATTGGTCTGTACTACCTGGAGAGAAGCCTCAGAGTCATTCTTTGTCAGAGACTCTGCTCCAGTGGGAATGCTCCTCTCAGTAGGTACTGCTGTCCCTGCACTCCCCTGCAGCCAGCCTACTTAGACCACAATGGTACAGAAGAGCATGAAAGAACTAGACTATCACTCCCACTGAGGTGCCACTGCTGAAACATTGCAGGTTTGGCCAAAGACTTCTTAAGTTTGTCAAAAAAAGTTTCAGCTTTAAATTTGTGCATGGGAATATTCTTTTCCCCTTAGGAAGAAAAAACCCTCATTTTCTGATAATTTATTTTCTACCCTCGTTAAACCAATGATGAGGCTTCATATATCAAGTGATTTGGAGATGTGCTTGGTACCATAGCATTTCCTGCAGGTTTACATAGACTCTCAGAAGCTTCTGATGGCAAGTAAGGAGGCTTTTCAAGGGGCTACAAATCTGTGACTGCTGATAATTTGGAGACAGCTGTTCTGGCAAGCCTCTTAAAGTCAGTTCACAGTGTTTATATAAACTCATAAAAAGAAATTTATGGCTATAAGTTTACTGGTAAAGGTTGAGAAACTCTGAAGAAAATATATGTGTTTCTAAAAAAGCAAGGTCTAACAAGTAAACTTTGATAAGTATGATTTTTTGGTAGATAGCAAGTGGTTAGGCAGTGAAGAATAACTGAGGCTTTTGATTAGAATAACTAATACCTAGTTTTCCACTGTTTGCTTCCTCATATTGCCAGGGAAAGAAAGTTGTTAAAACAGAAAAAGTGAGAATGGTAACATTAACCTTATGAAAATGTTGACAACAGAATGAACACAACACTTAAAATAATGTTGTTTTTCATAAAAATACATAAATACCTGCTGGTAGAAGAGATGGACCTCAAAGAAGGTAATAATCAGCCAATGCACTGCTTTCAGAACAGTGGTGCTGAAAGGCACTTAAGTATATGTCAACATTAGAGTATGTGGAGTCATTAGATTGTAACAACTATTCAGCAGTGTGAAAGCCTCCAGCATTGCCTAGGATACAATGTTGTCATAATGTGGCACCTGGAAACCGGTGCACTTCACACCAGCTGAAAACCAAAAATTCTTTCCTTCAGAAGTTTCAATGTCAGAAAACATCAGGGTAGTACCATATATATGCAGTAATCTTCATGGAAGTTTATAGTAGCTGATCAAAGATGACATTAGGCAGCCAAATAAAAAAATAAAAAAAAAAAAAAGGACCTTTGTTTCCAAAATATTTCGCATGGTTTAGTTTCCTAAATATTCCAGTTGGTTCCAAAATACAGGAATCTTACTATAACTGATGCCAAATTTTCATACTCCGCATCTATTGGCTTTCTGTCCTCTGAACATTAGTGTATTCCTATTCAGCCTTAGTCCTTTCTTAACTGCCACTTTACCATAACATTTTTCCACACCATTGTCCTGTCAGTATTCCTTAAGATCCCATTTACCAGGTTTTAATCTTAGATCAAAGTCTGGAGGTAAATATTCTTTATAACGGTGGTGGGAAGATGGAGGGTTTTAATATTAAGACACTTTTAGCTGCAGGTTAGATTTGAAATCTTAGCACCATTAAAAAGTTAAATAAGCACAACTATAATTCCTTCCAGCTTCATTGACCACTTTCTTTCTGTACAATTACGAATGCCTCTTCAGTGGAGGTGTGATACAAGCCTATGTTGTAGTAATGAGACTCAGAAACTCCACTTCCCTTTGAGATAACTGCAAAAGAGCTCAAAGAATTGAGAGGGTTTTTTTTATGCTCCATACAAGAAAAACACCACATTTGGCACTTACCTTTTATTTGGCAATGACATATAATTCCATTATTTTAACATATTATCTGTTAACTACTAGTTAGTAAAAGGGATTCCACACCACATGCAATGCAAAATAAGACCACTGCAATAACTCGTAGTGGATCTTTTTTCTTGGCTGTTAGTGTAAAAATGACTACCAAAAATGAACTTAGGTCATACAAGCTTAAATGAATCTAACATGATATAAATAGACTACAGGGCGAGTATTCTGGTCTTGGCTCTGACTCTGACCTGCTGAGGGACCTTTTGTGTCTCTCAGTTTATCCAGCTGGTAAATGAAATAATGATACTGAACTCTTTGTAAGAGATGTGAATAGCTGTTGATGAAGGAAAGATATGCAAATACAAGGTATTGTTACTGTTACCTGAACATGCAGTTTTTGTTTCATATCCCTTTCATCCATGTCATTGTACAACCAGAACAAATAGTATAATTTTATACATGGAAGCCTTGTTATGAACATATGTATTTTGAAGGCATTGTGATACTCCATCACAGCCCCATTTTCTTTTTTCTTCTGTCCTATACTGTACATAAGCATCAAGGAATCAGGTACTAGATTGACCTTATGGTGTAAAATATGTCAGCACAGACTTTTTGTTGGATTTGTCTTATCTAGCAGACCCTCACAAGCCCAAATTATGTTACTCAAGATTACAGCAAGCCATTACACTGGATACATCTAAGTGGGAATACACAGCAGCATTATTCCCTGAAAAAAAAAAAAGAAAAAAAAGCAATCTACAAAAAAACAGGGAAAATGTAGAACTGAGGGTGCATTTCACAGAATCACAGAATCATAGAATTGTTGAGGTTGGAAGGGACCTTTAAGATCATAAAGTCCAAACTTTAACCTAACTTGACAAAACCAGTTCTAAACTACGTCCCCAAGTACCACGTCTACCCTTTTTTTAAACACCTCCAGGGATGGCAAACCCACCACCTCCCTGGGCAGCCTATTCCAATGTTAGATAACCCTTTCAGTGAAAAAAAAAATCTTAATATCGAATCTAAACCTCACCTGGCATAGCTTGAACCTATTTCCTCTCATCCATTTATTCTTGGAGAAGAGCAATAATGAATACAAGATAATGCTTCCTCCAAGGCATAGTGCTTCCTCAGATGTTCCTACCCAACCATCTACTCTAGCTCTCAAGATGATGGACAAAATCTAGGCAACTTCCTCTGATCTTTTCTTTCACTCTTCACAACCCTTATTTGCCTGAGTATGTGCAGAGTGATTCTTATTCCAATTTATGGCTGAATAAGACCTGAAGAGAATGCATAATCCAATGTGACAGTGAAACTTCACTTCCTCTTCGTTCATTTCACAATTTAATCGCATCAGAAGTTAAACAGTAGAGTCTTTCATGCTTTTATTTCTATGAAACCTTTACCATACTTTTGGGTACTTTTAAGTAAGGTAACACAATAAAAGCCCAAACTGAAACTGCCTAGGGACTTTTTCCTAGATGCTTAACCAGGAAAATGTTCACAGAAATACCATCCTGACACCCATTTTGGGAGAAGGGATCCAGCTCAAAATCAGTAAGAATTAATATTATGTAACAGTGCCATTGTTGTGACTCTTTGTTAGAATAAAACATAAGAAAATCACTAGTACAGTTCACATCAACCTGAATTGTTGAAGCAATTTTCTTGGGGACTGAGGACAGCATTTACACTACTTTAAACAGAACAACAGACACTGATATGTGCTCTATCTGCTGGAACTTGTCACCTGCATTAAGTAAATAAGTTGAAGGAAAAATGTGTCCTGTTCAACCTTTATGTTTAAAGAAGTGTAAAAGAAATCACAAAGGTATATAAAGCAAATGCAAGGTGGTGCCTATGAGAATACTTGTCTAATCAGCTTAAATTGCCAATATATTCATACTGTACAGCAGCTGTGGAAATAGTAGATATTAGTCTATGCTTTTGATGTTCATCTTTGCCACTATCTGGCATGTTTTGGTTTTATTAATTGTGAAGTAAATAGAGCAGTTTATTTTAAGATTAGCAATCAGTTCACACTTGGCTACCTCAGCTACTTTTTTACATGAATTTAATATACTTCATGACAATCTGTGGGGCTACAAGTGCCACATCACTCTGACAGGTCCTTTCAAATATAATATTTTAGACTTAGGCAGTTCGGAGGCAGGTATTGCACATCTCATTTTATTGACAGTTAAAGGGGAACCAGAGCCATAACAATGCTGCTTTTGTCTACAAATGCAACTTTGCAAAGTTTTATTATGATCCAGTTTATAGTGTCTGTATAAATTTACATTTATTCTTTCATAAAACAAACTAGAAATTACTGCTGGGTTTCAAGTCTGCCCACAGAGTAAAACAAATCATAATCTAGGCCAGATCACATCAGGAAGTTCAATTGGATAGAAGAGTTATTAGTCTCTATTTCATATACATGCAATAACCAAAGATCTTATTGGTACACTGTTTAGTCATTACAGAGATTGTGCTTGAGTTTCAGTTCTGTTTGCTCATGCTAGAAGCTTGCAGTAGAAATGCCATGTAAGAAGAGAATCAATCAGTTGTTGTATGTTACTAATTTCACATACTTGTCAATCCAAGTTGTTGTCTAGTCAAACACATGGCAATAATGAATTCTGCTGTATCCCAGGTATTTACTGTCTGGAAGACATCATCTCAGGAGTCATTGATGTTAGCCATTAAGAATGAAAGGTGAACAACAAAATAAAATGGTAAAATTGATTTGACAGGCAAGCAGAATAAAAGAATGTCAAAGAACTAATAGCTGAGTTAGACAAACTATTCATTGCAATAGATTATTGCAGGAAATAACAAAAAATAGTCATTAGTTAAAATAAGCTGCTCTCAGAATCACCAAAGGATGCAGGCATCTAATAATAATGTTAGTCACCTGCATGCAGCAAAAAGCCATTACTAGGATGTTATTTAGCACTCTCCATGCCCAACAGGTTGACTGCTTCTCAGAAGCAACAATTCTGCTGAATAACTTCCCTTAGATCTGGATTTTTGTTGATTGGTTCAAACTATGAAGGTCTTGTAAGCACTAGTGCAAAGTTGCTAATTCAAATACAATTGGATATTAAGCAAAGCTGTGCATACGATCAAATCAATAGCTATTTCAGATCTAGAATGAGTGATGAGAGAATTGCTTAAGCTACTGTCTCCCAGTACTGCCTGCGTCAGTGAAATTTGTTTCTGAAAACTACTTCATGTAGTATACAAAAATATACAATGATGTTTCAGTTCAGCAAAGGTAGTGTTAAAAATACTGCAAGTTTCAAAACTGCAGTGTGTAGTTTTCTCCTCACCTGATGTGCCAGGTGATTTTTCAATGTATCACCAGAGAAAGTCACGCTTACTCTTTCAAATCTTCCAGATGGCTTATCACTCAGTTGCTGGAAATTTTCCTTGGAGCAATCTTTCTCTTTCCCCTTTTATGATGGAAATTGTTATTTGATGTGTATGTCAGTCTTGATTCATCTGTAGAATTTATGCACAAAAATAAGTATTTATTCTCAAATTTTAGGTGGACTGGCGCAGGATGAGCATGGGATCTGGATAAAAATGACCATCAGCATCTTACCAGGCTAGAACTTCACTCTTAGGAGGTGGTGAAAGATTTAAACTATCAGCTTTTGTTATCACACGCTCCACAAATATTTTGCTTGCCCAAGTGTAATTTTATACTGCATTTAAGAAATCATGGATAAAATACTGAAAGGCTTTCCTTTGTGCACTGGTACTGTACTTGGGAGCACACAAGTATGCCCCAATTCTTACTGTGGGGTTTATGGAGTAGATTCAGTCTGAGATTTTAATTAGAAATAAAAATGTGTTTCAATTTAAACAGTATACACATCTGAGAACAACAGAAAAAAATATGGTGTATTCTAGTGTGTAAATCTTATGCTTTATAGTTTTCCAGCTTGATATATCTGATGATATATCTTATTATAATCCTTTGATTATTCTGCTTTTTACGAAAGAAAGAGTAATTTTGTGCTTAGTTTAATATAAGCTTTTTGAAAGACATTGAGATCTGAGTTTTTTCTTCTTTATTTCTCTTAAAAGAAAAAATGTCTTCTGTGAAAGTTTTTGTTCTTCACATGAAGAACTGTCTATCAATACTTATGAATTCATAAATGATCACGTCCTTGCTTTTTGTGTTCTTTAAAGAAGAATGCATGTATTGAGAAGTATGAGAGAGGGAAAAAGCAGAGATGCAAAATGTATACCCTACGTAGAATACACAAAATCACATTTTCAGAGTTTGTGAAACACAGCTATGTTTCAACAAAACTACCTCAAAGGAAATCCAACAACTGACAGAGTCTTTTTATATCAAGTCACGAATCTGACTCAGGCTGACTGAAAATTTTCCCTCTTTCATGGTTGTTCACTGTGGTAAAATTGAAGGTGTTAAGTGAGCTGTTGGTGTCAGTGATCTTTTTCTAGCAGACAAGCACTTGGTGGCTCTGAAGTGCTTTCCCCATCCAAAATGAATTCCTTTTAATTCGACATGTTCAATGGTGGTAGACATTAGAAAAAGTCACAAGTGATAGCCACAAAGTTATAAAAGAAAAATACCAGTTCAGACTATCTTATATCTGCTTCACCGAGCTTTTACACACTCAAAGAGAACGCATTTCCCAAAATTTAGTCTTTTCACTATCAAGGACCAATAGTATGAACACAGGTTAGAGCTCCTTTCCATAGCCATCTAGACCTAGCCACATTTTATAATGGAGTCAGTATTTGGAGAAAAGTCTGTAAGTTGCTGAGCAGTAAAATGACTTTTCCAGAGTGTCCCTTTTGTTCTCTGTCCTTGTCTCAGCCTGAGGATCAGTCACACTTTATGACAAGACTTTTTCTGTATGTTCGCTAATTCGATGAAAATGAAAGACTTCAGTTCATTATTTGGCTAAAATAATCTTTTCTTTGTATCTTGTTTCCATATATCAAAGCTAAAATTTGTATGATCAGCTGTGTTTCTTCACTTCCTTTTCCACTCAGCCAGAAATGCATATATGCAGATAATCATCAGAAGAGATTTGTACTCTTGAGAAGATACTCAGTCACCCAAGATACTACAGGAAAAAAACTCAGTACATCAGAAATAGGCCTTACATGGACAACAATCTTAATAGCTTAGTTTTCAGGGACATTATTGAGAATCATTTCTTCCAGGGCACTTGATCTACCTATTGCCTGGGTGAAACTTCCCAAGAAAAACCTAGAGCCTTAATCAGAGCAAATGTTACTCGGTTCCAAAGAGAAAAACACAAAAGACAGCTGCAATTTATGACTACAAAGAAAGGGACAAGATACATGGATTTGTTTAGCTCAGTGACTTTGATTGACTTAAACTGTGATGAAACCGCATTACAAGACTTGCTGTACTAAAATTATTTTTGTATGTCAGGAAAAGAGTGGATAATGGCAATGTATTATTTAGATTTTCAAAAAGCCTTAGACAAGGAAGTGTTATAGATGGTAGGAGACACGAGATACAAAGCACTGTTATGGATTAGTAAGTTGCTAGCAACTCACAAGCTGACAGTAGCAATAAGTAAGCGGTTTTCAACTTCAGAAAAAGTTAATGGTAGTCTGACCCAGGGTACCTAAACAGGCACAATTATAAGCTTTGTTAATGTTAAACTGGTTTCCTAAAACAGTGGTACTAACTGAGACTTGGCAAAATTTGCAGATGACTACAGACTATACTTTTAAGCAGGACTCTTTCCCAGACCATAGAGGTCTGAATCTCTTCTGCTTCTTCTGCATTTTTCTAAAGATCAGGTACACAGTATTGAGAATAGTATTAATTGATATTCACAGACTTTTTAGGCCAGAAGAGACCATTGTGACCCTACTGAAATCAGTAGGAGTTTTGACACTGGATTTAAGAGGAACGCTGGATTTAAGCTAAAATGTTTAAATTTTTTTTATTCCTTCTGTTTGAAGGCTGGTCACAGTTGGAGGCACTTTAACTTTGTGGATTTTGCTGAAGCAGTTCATATGTAGAAAACATAAATATCTTTTTTTTTTTTTTAGAGAGTTTTGGGGTTTGAGGTGTTTAAGAATAAATAGAGAAAAGATTGAATTTCATTAATGAAGTTATGCTTCTCTATCATCAAAAAGATTCCTTCATTTCTTATTACTTCGTATATTTACTAGAAAGGTTTTGTTGTGCTGTGAAAACTGACTCTAGTAAATCACACAGTAAGACTATCTACTATAGGAAAATACTGGATCAAGCACTCACAACAAATTGCTGAAGTTTTTTTTGAATGCTTATATACTATATCTCCACAGTCAAATGAGGTATGCGAGAAGAAATCAGCATACCAATCTCAGTCTCTACAAAACTGTGAAATATACTTCATCATTTTTTCACTGCAAAGTAGATAAGCAAAGATCCACAGTAAGACTGAACCAATATCTGCTGCATCACAACACACTAGAATGGTGAAAAGCTATTAATCAAGAAAATAAAAAACAGAAGAGAACTAGAAAATGAAGCTGAATTTCTAAATTTGCAGCACAAAATCACATAGAGTAGCACAGTCATTTGGTTCTGGGGTCTTGTTCTGGGTAAGAAAGGGAGAAAAGCAAAAGCACATTTTTTTTTTATAGTGATATCATGGCCCTGATTAAGAAAAGTTGCGGTAACATATACCTCCACTTGGATGAATAAAATTCCTGAAGTCTAAATATTCCTGAAAGTACCTTCAATGCATAACAGAAATTAAAACTGGGTTTGAGATTTCCCCCCAAATAAGTAGCAATTTGAGTCTCTCAGGTCCTGATTGTCCAGAGATAGATCAACAGAATTCATCTGTTTTCTTCATGGGGAGCATTTTGGTAGCTGGGGTGTCAGGCCACATCACAAAATTCATTCTCAAGGTAGTATGTCCCCTTTAAGTAGCTGTAGGAATATTGTGATGTAATATATACTTTATAGCCTTTTGTGGTCACAAATATAGCCTTTTGTGGTCACACACAAAGGCTTATCAGTCACAAACAGTCCATGGAGCACAAAGATTTCAGATATTCAGACCATGATCTTCAGAATACAGACTAATCCTGCCCTTAGATAATCCTGACACTAATCTTAATCCCTTACCTCTTGTGGTGGGTTGACTTTGGCTGGATGCCAGGTGTCCACCAAGCCAATTTATCACTCCCCCTCCTCAACTGGACAGGGGAGAGAAAACAATTAAAAGCTCATGGGTCAAGAAAGGGACAGGGAGAGATGACTCACCAATTCCCATCACAGGCAAAACAGACTTGACTTGGGGAAAATAATTTAATTTATTGCCAATCAAAAGTCAGAGTAGGATAGTGGGAAAAAAACCCAAATCTTAAAACATCTTTCCCCACCCTTCCCTTCTTCAATTTCACTCCCAATTTTCTATACCTCCTCCCTCTGAGCAGCACATGCTTTTCTCCTGCTCCAGCATGGGGTCCCACCCACAAAAGACAGTCCTCCATGAACTTCTCCAACACAGGTCTTTCTCATGGGCTGCAGTTCTTCATGAACAGCTCCAGCATGGGTCCTTTCCATTGGGTGCAGTGCTTCAGGAACGGACTGCTCCAGCATGGGTCCCCCACAGGGTCAGAAGTCCTGCCAAACCTACTCCAGCATGGGCTCCACTCTCCATGGGGCCACGGGTCCTGATAGGAGACTGCTGCAGCTTGGGGTCTCCGTGCGGTCACAGCCTCCTTCAGGGCATCCACCTGCTCTGGCACAAGATCCTGCATGGGCTGCAGGTGTATATCTGCTCCACTGTGGACCTCCATGAGCTTCAGGTGAACAGCCTGCCTCACCAGAGTCTTCACCACAGGCTGCAGGGGAATCTCTGCTTTGGTGTATGAAGCACCTACTCCCTCTCCTTATTCACTAACCTTGGTGTCTGCAGAGTTGTTTCTCTTACATATTCTCACTCCTCTCTTCCAGCTGCTGTTGTGCAGTATGGTTATGCTGTATTTACCTCTTGTTAAGTATGTTATTACAGAGGCACTACTAACGTCACTGCTTGGCTCAGCTTTGGCCAGTGACAGGCCTGTCTTAGAGCTGGTTGGAACTGGGTGTATTGAACATGGGGGAAGCTTCTGGCATCTTCTACAGATTCAAACCCTGTAGCCCCCCGCCACTACCAAAAACTTGCCACAAAACCCCAATGTCCTTGACAAATATACTGTCTTCCTGCTTATACTCATTCAGAATATTTCTGCAAAAATCATTTTCCAAGCCTTTCACCTTGACCATAACACACTTCTATTTCAGTCTTCTACTGTACCCTTTTGTCTATCATGTCAAGCAGATGCTTATTTCCTTCTTTCTCTATGTCTTTGCTCTATATTTCATGCTATCACGTACAATAGGGTCTGGTCCTTATTACACTCAACATTGCATACATAATTGCAAATATGCATGCATTATAAGTGTACATCTGTCAAAACCAATAATTCTGATGAGATACATTATTCTAGATTTTTAAAAAGTCAGAAGGAGATAGTTATGTGTGCCATGGAAATACAAAGTTGAAGTGATCTAGTAAATCAATACTGTTGTGAAAGACTGCATCTTTCCCCTCATGTCACAAGCTTGAGTTACTGTGAAAAAGATACAGCAGTCATACACAAATGCTTAGCATTGCTACTACAGTCCATTAGTCCAATTACACTATCGATGATAACTATTACTCTTGCTAAGCACATTTTGACAACTAAATATGAGGGGTGTTAGGAAAGTGTGCTGGACAATGCCACCTTTATCCTTGTTCGGAGGAGAGAAACTGCAAACATATGTCTATCCTGCATAGTCCAATGGGAAGAGAATATATATATACACTAATATAATGTAGGACCTTCCTCCTCCTTCAGTTTTGTACGCTTCCAGCTTGAAGATTCCAGTGTTAAATCAAAGTCAGCTCTAAGTTAGCACTGAAAGCAATCAGCCAGCAAAGATAAAATTCCTGGTATGGATCACCAGCACTGTCTCAAATAGTTACTCAGTTTCGCAGCTGAAGAACTCCTTCATCACTTCCTTAGAGACAAAGGTGTATTGCCTGTGAAGAAGGGAATTAAAACACGTAATATCTATAGAAGGGGAGGAGATAAGTCTGCATGAGCCCAAGCAAAGATACCTTGAGTGACAAAGCTGATATAGTCTGGAAAGACTTTCACACGAGCAGAGGGCATGAGATACCAGCCAGACATGTTCCTCTCCATTCACAGGTAAAAGTCAGGCCCATGGTAGATTTGAACAGTTACAGGGTTCCTTTTTAATTTCTGCCTTTGTCCAAAATGTGTCAGATGACCTCCAGAAGTGCCTTGCAGACTGTGTTATTCTATTCTGTGCCCTATGGATGGAAGAACAAACAAGGTATTGTTATGACAATTTACTTCTCAGACATTTGGAGCATCCCACAGCAATCAAAGGGAGTCATGCTTGGTACCCAGTGGGCTGTCATGAGTCACGGAGTGGGAGAAAGGCATGAACTGTGGAAATCCAACTGGAGAGTTGGGACATCTGTGGATGCATTATATACAACTCTAAAAAGTGTCAGCAGCACAGGCATTGTAGTGACTGCAACACCATACGGACCAGTCATTACTGAGCTGAAAAGCCTTTGTCCTTTCCAATCTCTGATCACATGCCAGGTGTTAAATCAGAGACTCTAAGATATTGTGCATCCTGCAGAGTAGAACTGTGATATTTTTATACTTACTTTCCAAAATGTGACTATTATTAAACCAAAATAAAACATCGGGAAACATTCAATTGCTAAAGTACATAGTACTCTATGTTTTATTTTTGTTTCTTTGGAGAGAAAAAAAGGAGTTCACCTGATCTTGTTCTTTTGGACCTGCATTACAATCATAATCTCTATAGGAGATTAGGATATCACTTACCTGCTGTGGGCATAATTATTAAGAAACTGATGAACCTTTACAAACAAATAAACAGCCAGGAAAAGAGAACTAAGCAAGCAGCTAAAAATATATCATTCTTGTCATTGTTGATGTGGTTTTAATAACACATCCTTTCTTATATGACATCAGTGGATTTAAAATGCTCATAAGGTTATATGAATTTAATATTGTCTATCCACATTTTTCACATTTTACTAAAAATTAATTTTTATGTTTTAAGGAAAGAGGAAAGGAGTAAATGTCTCCGGGCAAGATCATAAGGTTACTGTATTTTTGCTAATCTTTTCTAAGCCTTTTAACGCTCAGCTAGACGGCTATTATCCAGGGGTATAAGTAGGCCAAAATATAAGTTATTTGTAGATATAATTACATATAGTCTTTCTTCCCAAAGCTAAAAGTACATTATTCTAGAAGCATACTTTGGCATTTGAATCAGCCTCACTTGCTTTATTTGTTTAACTGTGTGAATAACTCACAATGTTTTATTTTGGCAGAAAGCTTTAGGAGGAAAATGATAATGAGGAATTGGGGAAAAACAGAGCAAAATAAAGTCAAAAGAAAGAAGAAATAAATCAATATTTTGGCACTCAGAATATGGAGTACTGTAGGCAAAAGAGAGAACACAGATAAAACCATGTAAGAAAGAGGTTATTTTAAAGTGATCTTTTGAACAGTAAGCTTGGAGATACAGTACATTTTCTTTATCTTTGTGTCATTTTGTATGTGCTGTGAAACTGTCATCGGTAATCTATATTAACAGATATATCGTTTTAAGTATAGGGGTACCAAGCAATGAAGAACAAATGAGATGGATATCGCAGAAAGATTGAAAGAAGGACAATTTTTTTTCTAAATTAAAATAATAAATCTTAATATTTTATTCTGGTTTTTGGGGTGGTGGTGTTTGGATTTTTTTTGTCTCTAAGCAAGCAGGATGTGCTTTGGTACATTTCAGTTTAGCAAAACAAAGGCACTTGAAAAAATACAATCATCCAAAAATGCTCCACTTGTCTGACTTTCTGTATTTCCCTTTTGTACACTTTTTGTTTCTCTGATTTTTGGGCTATTACAGGTATAGCTAGTGCTAGTCTTTATTCTGATTTTGCTACTGTTGAAACTGGTATTATTTGTGGTCAGTCCAATGTGACTTTATTTAGACAGCCAAGGAATGTTAGCAAAGTTACACACTGGATCTTGAAATGACAGCTTTTTGAAGTGCGTTGTCCTGAGCATGTCACAACAATCTTCAGAAGTCCACAAGATGATTTATTTTTTAATGTTTCATCTACAAGCCACATTATATCAAAACAGAGGAAAAATGCACGCTTTTTACAGATATAATTGCATTAATCTTTCCTGCGTATCAAGAATACTATCTTAATCTGATCAACAAGAGAATTAAGTCAGGGACTTTAGAAACAAAAGAAAACAAAAAAGAAAACCCACCAAGGAAGGCCACAAATTATTTTTTCAAGGTTATAATATTAGATCCTTCTAAACTCTTTTTCTCTTTGTTTCTCATAATTTTAAATTCTTTCACTGAACTGAGTTTACTCCCCCAGAATATGTTGTCTAACTACAATGTAATGTTATCTTTACCACAATACAGTAACAAATTAGCAAGTAAAATATTTGCTATTATTCTCTGAAACTTAAATAATGAGAACATATTTTAATTCCCCTTAATATTTTTTCTGAGGGAAAACTAAAGGCCTCATGAATCACTTGGGAATCAATAGAAGGATTCTGGTTACAGATGAATGAAACTTGACTGTAGCAGAGCTTAGTCAAATAAATATTTTTAAAAATTACAATAGTTTTTGCACCGAGGTTAGTGTGGTAATAACTTTGCTTGTGAGAATTCTAATATTATCTGGATTTAGACTATTCCAGCAAATACTGTTCAGCAAAGCTCAAGGAGCTCTTTATTCAATAGGTCATTCTTAGGAAAAACAACTCAAGAAGAAGTATTACTTCTGTCCACTAAATACCAGTACACAAATGGTAACATGTTATGGTTCGAGAGTTATCATCCCCTATAAACCCTAGAGAATTTAAAATGGGTAAGTATTTGAAGTATTTCAGTATTTAAAATGGGGGGAATTACTGGCAAGATGTGCCGGAGAGTTAGCTTTGAGTTTGTACAACAACTCTTGATTTATGGGTTTGAATACTACACTGCCAAATCCAAGTGATAACAGAATAGGAACAGCTGACTATCTTTAGAAATTCCCGACTGACTGGTTATCAGTCCCCAGTCAACAATCTCTGAGAAAAGTATTGAGTATTAAAACCAAATGTTTCTTTAAGAAATTACAACTAAAATGAAGAGAGATTAAATTAATGGATTAGTCATCTTAAAAAATGACATTTTACCCACAGATAGTCATGTTTATTAAAAAGGCGTCTTTTGCAGATTATGGTACAAAAATAGAACAATAAAGCCTTTTAGAAATACGAAAATTAAACACATGTTGAGTATAAACACAAATTAAGATTTTTAATCCCTTTGGGCCCATTAAGTGTTGGATTCAATAACTTTGAATTTTATTGAGAGCTGGGCACTTCATTCCCCTCAGTTTCCCCGTGCCTTAGCAAATTGCAACCCAGATTCCTGATCAAGATCCATAACACGTAAATATGTAAAGGTGTTGTGTTTCAAGATAACTTAAGCCAAAACAATAAGTAATTGGCTGAGGAGAACAGGATTATTTACCAGAGCTAACTGTAGCCCAACTCCCTGCCTGCTCACTGGACAATTAAAGAGGTTTCTTGAAGACCTCACTTTAAAGGATGAGTTTCTTGTTCTGTGCCCTGTCTCTTTCCTTTGGCTCTGCAGGGAGTGTAGGGGGACACTTCCACTAGCATAATATATCTCTTTTTTAACATTTCCTTCATCTTCACTTTTGTGCACTTGGAAAATTAGAATACTGCTTCTTAGACACGTAAAATGAATATGTATAACTCTCTCTTTTCCAGTATACCGTAATCACAGAATCACAGAATAGTCAGGGTTGGAAGGGACCTCTGGAGATCATCTAGTCCAACCCCCCCGCCAGAGCAGGGTCACCTACAACAGGTTGCACAGGACAGCGTCCAGGCGGGTTTTGAATGTCTCCAGAGTGGGAGACTCCACAACCTCTCTGGGCAGCCTGTTCCAGTGCTCCACCACCCTCAAAGTAAAGAAGTTCCTCCTCATGTTAAGATGGAACTTTCTATGTTCAAGTTTGTGCCCATTACCCCTCGTCCTATCAACGGGCACCACTGAAAAAAGACTGCTCCCATCCCCCTGGCATCCTCCCTTCAAGTATTTGAAAGCATTAACAAGATCCCCCCTCAATCTTCTTTTCTCCAGACTAAAGAGACCCAAATCCCTCAGCCTCTCCTCATATGAAAGATGTTCCAATCCCCTAATCATCTTTGTAGCCCTTTGCTGGACCCTCTCCAGCAGATCCCTGTCCTTCTTGAACTGGGGAGCCCAGAACTGGACGCAGTATTCCAGATGCGGCCTCACCAGGGCAGAGTAGAGGGGGAGGATGACCTCCCTCGACCTGCTGGCCACACTCCTTTTGATGCACCCCAGGATGCCATTGGCCCTCTTGGCCGCCAGGGCACATTGCTGGCTCATGGTCATCCTGTTGTCCACCAGGACTCTCAGGTCCCTTTCCACAGAGCTGCTCTCCAGGAGGTCGGCCCCCAACCTGTACTGATGCATGGGGTTATTCCTCCCCAGATGCAGTACCCTACATTTACCCTTCTTGAATTTCATTAAGTTCCTCTCTGCCCAACTCTCCAGCAATGTACATACGTAAATAATCTTTCACCAATGAATAAGTAATATGCCTACAGAAAACAAAACCTACATTGGCAGCAATTTTCCTCTCTTTGAGCAATATATTTGCTTTGGCTAAATCATCATTAGCACCAACAAATTAGCTCTTTGATTAGTGTTGCTTTGCAATTTAAAACCAAGTGACTAATTTATTTACCCAATAAAGAAAGAAATGTTGGTTTTGAATGAAAGAGGAAAAGGGTATTTTAATTTGCTTGAAATTTTAGATGCTCAGCTTCTTTTGCTAAGAAATCTCCAAGTTTAAGAATGACAGAACTGGGTTCAGTTTATTGCTTGCTAAGAATTTCTGTGTTGAGAAAGCCTTCAATGAAATAACTCATCTTGTGCTGTTTACATGGAAGACAAACTGAAAGTTGCAAGATCTTCTACCTCAAATCACAGAAAGCTGAGAAACATCAACATTTTCAGAAGTATTCTGCTTCCAGGCCTGAATCCAGTTTTTTGAATGACCAACCACAATTACCGTTACAACTGTTAATGGTGCATGGAAGCACATTATAATGCCAGCACAAACTCTGGAATTGTAAGAGAGCACCAGAAATGGTGACAGTGGTATAGCTGTGTGAAAATGACCTCCCTCCTGCTGAGCAGATCTCCACAGTCCTGCTAAGAGAAAAGTCTAATGGAACCCGTTTGAGAGAGAGGGTCAATTAGCTAGTGTACCGCCTTCCACTGGGGGAGCTATGTCACCTCTGTAGTACAAGGTCTGCTCAACACTGAACCATGTCATAATAATATATGTGATGGACTTACCAGATAGCTTGAAAAACCTTATGCATCAGTAAGATGATGCTGCACTCTATGGTGTCAAGATGCCTTGTCCAGATTTTCAAAGTTTCTGGGAAGCTGACAGCTCTCATCAGGGATATCAGTGCTGAGAACATCTGGAAATCTTCCCTTTTCATTTAAGTGCTTAAAAGTTCCTTCTGAAGCCCTTAAAGATAGACATTAGGATTAACAGTGTTCACTGCAGCAATTATTACTTCATCCATGACAATTATGTGTAAAAATGAAGCAAGCTGTGTAAAGATAGGACATTTATTTTATTAAAACTACTGGTGCAGGGGTGGGGGTGAGGGGCAAGTTTTCAGGAACATAATCCTTCTAGTCTATTTAGTCAATAATACAGTTGCTGAAGCATTTGGAAGGTGGTCACCTACACAACTGTGTCCAATTTAAAACACAAGGTCTACATATTCAGAAGAAGGGAAATTCTTGTCATAGATCATTTAGAAAGTAAAAATACACAGAGAATAAAAATAAAAAAAAAAAAAGAAAAAATGACACCAAATCTTTTACCTAAGACCAATTTTCTGAGAAAACATTATTGTGTCTATGACAGTATGAGATGGAAAGTACTGTTATTATAGCTAGTTCGGGAGTCTGCTTTCTCTCACAATGAGGCACAGGGTTGTTGTAGTTTTTTCAGATCTGTGTAAGGAGTTAAACGGTTTTATTTTTAGCTTCCTTAGGAGATGTGGAAAATACTAGACAACAATTCCTTGTTCATCAGATACTATCAATACTAAACTGCATCACTGGCATGAGCCAAAAGCTCTATTCACTCTACTTACACTCCAATTATAGCTCATTGACATTCTTTATATCAGCCTAAGATACTATTTACTAATTTAAAAAACAAAGCAGAAGGTTACACAGAAAAATACTCTCTGTGTGGTCACAATAAGCAGAAGACAAGCAATAGTACAAAAAGAGGTTTTGAGCCAGATGGTATGTACTCGTCTTGATCTTATTATTCTGAAAAGTGTCTTAGTGGAAACAAGTCCATGCTCATTTATGGCAGATTTTAACTCTGGTAAACTAGTCTTTATAACAGAGGAAAAATGCAGTGTGGTAAAGTCCTTATACTACTTTCGGTGTCATTATGTTACATTGCACCTAAAGCAGAACCAGCAGGTACCTTAATGAAAGATGAAAGTTGAGTGGTAGCAAGACTATTAAAAAGGAAAGAAACAAGGGTAGACTCATATTATTTGCTGCTTAATGGAGTGAGAAAATGTATTTGGGGGTCTTATTTTTAAGCAACTTTGAGCCCTTAATACATTATTTATTTGACCCTTCTATGTAGCATACACAGATGTTGTACTCATCAATAGACAATATTTGCTGCTGCATAAGGGATTATTTCCCACATCCATAGTGGTACAATTTCAGTTGTGAGTAATGCTATATTTTTGTTGACCTCAATGTCATGTAATGACGACATGTTGTGGCAGCATAGGGAATCTAGAACTAGTAATAATAAAAAACAATAAACTTGTGTTGACTTCCAAATATCACATAATATCTAAAGGTATGATGCATTATCAGCTTAATGCCAGCTCATTTCTAGGATTATATATTGTTTATTCTAAGCAAACAGGTGGATATTACAGTATTTCTATATCCCATCAGCAAGCACAGCTTTAAAAAAAATCTTTTGTGGAAACTTGTTGAATATAAGTCTACCCTGTGGCAAACTATATTCTGGCATATAATTATAGGGAGCTCAGCAATATAACTTTCACATAGATGAATACTTTTAGATTCCCAGTGCAATTCTTTCTTTGTCTTTTCTGATATAAATGAGGTTTTCATGTTGAATTAGCTCAGCTAGGGTAGAATGCCTCATGTCAAGATTTAGACAAAGTGGCTGAGTTTGTTCAGTGTGTAAAAATCTGAAGAATAAGAGAAAAAATGGAGAGAGGGAAGGAGAGAGCCACTTAGACAACTATTTATTTAGTCACAGTATGAAATAAAACAAAAGCTATCAGCACTTTTAGAAAAGATTTCTAAAGCCCTATAAAACACATAATAATGCTTTGTAAGGACACAATTTTGTAATTTTTGTAAGCAAAAACTTTGAGACTTATGTTATCTTTTTTAAAAATAATTCTTCTGGTAAAAGTATGCAAGAATTCCACTCTGCTCAACAGGCTTTTCTCTCTGCTGTCACTCCACTGTTCATGGCTCCACTTTCCTGAAATATAAGGCTACTTTTCAATAAATAACCACATATCAAAGCTTTATGTAAAAGCATTCCAGGAATAAGATCTCATTTTTGAAAATGCAGTCCAGTCTTGTTTAGTTTTATATTGTATTCAATCTTTGCTGAACATAATTTTTAACTTAGAGTAACCATCTGGGAGAAAATTCTGATCTCCTTGACTTACTTGGCTCCATAACTCGTAGCTTGGAGATGCCATTAAAAATAGAGTTTGTACTGACTGCTGTGACAGAGCTGTATCAGAGATAACTACAAGTTCTTTATGTTCCCAGATTTTTTGCAATAATGGCAACCACAGGGTAACTTTATGATAACATTTGGCATATATTCCTTTGAAATTACTTCCACACCATGTGTGTGGTTAACAAGTACCATATGACCCACCAAACCTAATACTGTTCTATGTCAATAAACCAGTCACAGTTTTACATAGTGTTATCATAGCATTTGAGACCATTAGCTTAAATTGTTACCTTTTTTTTACTTTTTAAAATAAGTATATTTTTTTTCAAGCAACTTGGTTTTACTATGGCTGGTCATGCTTTAAAAACAGATGTAATTTTAATATACTTTATGTGTGCATTAACATGTACACAGAAGCTATCTCTTCATTGTGTCTCCTCACATGATCATCCTCCTGCCTTCATTTGGGTTACTTTAACATTTATATTCAACCAATTTCATCTATGTTTACAAGGCAGAGGTATTTGAGGGTAAAATGGATATTTCTCTTGAAAATTAACCTGAAATAACACAGGTATGGCAAGCAACAAGGAAAATCTAAATTTGAAACATAAGGGACAGGGCTGAAAGAGAAGAAATTATCTGTAACCTAGAACAATTATTTTCCTACCTTTAATTCCCGATATCTCAAGAAAGCCCAAAGAGAAGGAAAAAAATCATGTTGCAAATCATGTCGCACATGGGACTGCTGCAGTTAAACACTCATGAGAGAAAAGTCCAATGGATGTTTAGCATAGTTTTCTGTAGTGAGAAACCCTCCTTCACAGGCAGAGTTAGAGTCTTCTAAAGTCATTACTTTCTCATCACCATTAATGACACGTAACTTTATTTACTACAACTCACATCTCTTTCAGAAATTACAATTCATGCAATCCCTACTCTTAAGCAAAATGTATAGCCTTTGAATTTCAAAAATAACAAAGCACTGCATTATTCACTGTAAAGTGTGTCGGGAAAATGAAGAGAACTAATTAGCAATTATTCTGCAAAATTCTTTCTTACTCTGCCTTACTATGTTTGGGTTTTTTAATATACACATTTCTTGTTACATCACCAGACTGTCAAATCAATACTAAGGCGTATTTTCTAAATCTGGATTTTCAACGAACTTCTTATCTGTGAATAGTGGTTTGATTATCTTTCATTTCATTTAGAGTCTGTGAAAGGGCCAGATTGACAGCACAGGAAATTGCGGTCTTACGTTTATCTACCACCAGGTACAGCACCAGCAGCAGTGTTATGAGTTTCCTCAAGCTTGTCTCTAGAAGTCTACTGTAAAGGAATAATGTATCTTAAAAACTGAGAAATTTGTTCATCTTGTGTACTTCACTGAAGGTTAGCTCAGTCCAGTATTTTATGTTAGTTAGAGCTAAAAAAGGTGGTAGAATCTGGACCAAGGAAAGCAATCTTAATTTCTAGGAAATCTAATTAGTTTATTCCAAAGATGTTTATGTAGGATGAAAACAGGAACTCTAAACTCAAAATATCGAAACAATAGTCAATTTTATTTCAAAATATTTTAATTAAGCTGAAAATAATTGTTTTCCACAGAGTGGTCCACCAGTTATGCTATGTCAATGACTCATTATTTAAGAACATAGTACACTGTGCAGAATGCACTCAGGGGAACAAAGTTTCATTCCAGGCTACGCTATTTTAGTTGGATTCATGGCTGCTGTTTTAATAAGTCAGAACTGGATTCAAGTATGAGTCTGCAGCACTGAGACCATAAACTGTTGGCTCCTAGAAAAAAAA
>VZSZ01006146.1:52107-73863 GCA_013398815.1 Ibidorhyncha struthersii | reverse complement strand
AAAAAAAAAAAAAAAACAGAAAAATCCAAAAACCATGTCATTTATTGCTATCTTCACACCCAAACATGCTGTGGAGCAGCAGTTGGTAGTGGCAACATCCCAAGGCAATAATGTATCCAGGACGCATGTCAGTGCAGGAGGAGATAAGGTATTTGCGTGGAAATCAGACACTGAAGAATATGGGCTATGGTGGTAAATTGTATTTGTAGGAAATTCTAGTTTTGAAGCCTGTTCCCAGCCCATAGAGTCTGTCCACAAACTGTGTGAACTACCCTGAGCAATGGATGGTCTATAGTTATACAGCCTTGGATTTGCAGACTACAGGTTTGCTTTCTGATCTTTTCTGGTTTTCCTGGTTACTTAGATGAAAAGGTATGTCTAATTCAGCATATGTCATTTAGCATGCAACAGCTTTAAACATAAACTGTGTTATTCACTCTTTTAGAATTAGTCCATGCCTTTTTCCCATAAAGAAAACAGACTCTGTTCAAAAAGCTACAACTCTTGATACAGACCCATGAGAAACATAACATGACCTCATGATAGATGACAGTATCTTCTTCTACATTTTTGTAAATAATTTAAGTTCCTCGAAAGATGATTGAACTAGTAAGACCCATTCTACAGAAAAAATTCATAGAGAAGTTTCTCTGTCCCAGAATAGTCAATGGAATGGATGTCATAGGATGGCCCTCCACCATAGCTTCTCTTGCAAAGTATGCATACACAGGATGAAGGTGCCCAAGTCCATGGGACCTGATAAGATTCATCCATGGGTCCTGAGCCAACTGGTAGATGAGTTTGCCAAGCCACTATCCATCATATCTGAGAACCTGTGGCAGTCCAGTGAAGTTTCTGCTGACTGGAAAAGGGGAAACATAACCCCCATTTTTAAAAAGGGGAAGAAGGGAGACCTGGGGAACTACCTGGGGAACTACAGGCCAGTCAGTCTCACATCTGTGCCTGGCAAGATCATGGATAAGATCTTCTGGAAACTCTGCTAAGGCACATGGAAAATGAGGAGGTGATTGGTGACAGTCAACATGGCTTCACTAAGGGCAAATCGTGCCTCACAAAATTGGTGGTCTTCTACAACGGGTTTATAGCTTTGGTGGATAAGGGAAAAGCAACTGACATCATCTACCTGGACTTGTGCAAAACATTTGACGCTGTCCCACACAACATCCTTGTCTCTAAATTGGAGAGATATGGATTCAACTGATGGATCATTTAGTGGATAAGGAACTGGCTGAACGGTTGCACTCAAAGACTTGCAGTCAACAGCTCCATGTCCAAATAGTGAGCTGTGACAAGTGGCGTTCCACAGGGGTCAGTACTGGGACTGGCACTATTTAACATCTTTGTTGTTGGCAACATGGACAGTGGGATTGAGCGCACCCTCAGCAAGTTTGCTTATGACATCAATCTATGTGGAGCAGCTGACACTCTGGAGGGAAGGAATGTCATCCAGAGGGACCCTGAGAGTCCTGAGAGGCCCGTGCAAATCCCATGCACAAATACAGACTGTGCAGAGAATGGATCAAGAGCAGCCCTGAGAAGGACTTGGGGGTGTTGGTGGATGGGAAGCTCAACGTGACCTGGCAATGTGCACTTGCAGCCCAGAAGATGAACTGTATCCTGGGCTACAGCAATAGAAGCGTGGCCAGCGGGTTGAAGGAGGTGATTCTGCCCCTCTTCTCTGTTCTCATGAGACCCCACCTGGAGTACTGTGTCCAGCTCTGGAGCCCCCAACATAAGAAGGACATAGACCTGTTGGAGCGAGTCCAGAGGAGGGCTAGAAAGATGCTCTGAGGGCTGGAGCACCTCTCCTATGAGGACAGGCTGAGAGAGTTGGGGTTGTTCGGTCTGCAGAAGATAAGGCTCTGGGGACACCTTATTGAAGCCTTTCAGTATATAAAGGGCGCTTGTAAGAAAGATGCAGTGGAACTGTAGTGATAGGATGAGACACAATGGCTTCAAAGTGGAAGAGGGTTTTAGGAAAAAAAAATTCACTCTCAGGGTGGTGAGGCACTGGAACAGATTGCCCAGGGAAGTTGTGGAGGCCCCATGCCTGGAAGTGTTCAAGGCCACGTTGGATGGGGCTTTGAGCAACCTGGTTTAGTGGGAGGTGTCCCTCGCCATGGCAGGGGGGTTGGAGCTAGATGATCTTTAAGGTCCTTTCTAACCTAAACCATTCTATGATTCTATGAGTGTGAACCTCCTTAACCACATTGTAGGAAAATTGAATTTCATTTCTAATGTTTTTCATCTTTTTACATACCATAATTTAAGTAATAAATGTGATTGGAGCACTTTCAGCAGTGTGTATTTAGGCTGAAACACCTTGTTTTAGGGAAGATGAAACATTCTACAGAGTCTTACCTATTTCAAAAACATTTATAAATAGTTTTTGAAAACTAGGGACCTGTGGAGACATAGCAGGCAGACATTGCAACAGTATGAAAGGAGCTGAAAAGAATGGCAGGGAAATTCACATATTCCATTTTCATTTCCACTCAAAAGTTACAGCAAAATAGTGTTTTCATCTTTTACACGTATCTAATGTTTAAAGTACTTTAACTATGACAGTGTCCATAGAAGAAAAGCACATCTAATAATTAGCATGGAGACTGTCACTGGATTTTTTGAATGCTTCATTCCTACCTCTTACTTTAGTTTGCAAAATGCATGTTTTTAATCACAAATTGATCGAAACAAACTTCAAATTTACAAACTTCGATGTTTGTAAACACGTGCCATTCCAAGTCTAGGTATGAACATCTGTACAACGAGAAATTTACTTGGCCTATATGTGATATTTAGACCAAAAGCTGTCTCTCTCATCAAGTCCTATTACCATAGCTCTGAGGGTTGTTAGTCCTAAACTGCTAGTTTGAGATTAACTCTAGCTGCATATACAGCAAAACACCACTTGATATTATAGCAGAACTGTGTAAATGCAGAGCGATTCTACCAACTTATGTGAAGGCAACAGAAAGAGAAATTTCCTCTTTAAATGTATCAGCTGAATTATTTTTACTGAGGGGAAATCTTAATTTTAAGATCCTTTATTTCCAACAATATAATTATGGTTTATATTTACACTGAAGCACCCCATAATATTTGTAAAGCTTTAAAGAGTGAACCCCACAGGAAAAATATATTAAAAAATTGCAGCCATGCCTAATGTAGAAGACAGCTCTTTAATCCTACAGAGGAAGCAAGCTGGGATAGGTAGTGTGGAGAAACATGAATCTGAAAATTCATCTATGGTTTGGGTGGATGCAGGTTCATTTATTTTTGTGATGCAATCAATCTGCAATTAATTTCAAGTAGTAAGAAAAGTCTTTGCAAAGATAAATTCACAGAGTTTTGTCACAAAAAACATAACAGCCATACTAATAAAATAAGAAACAAATTAGTGCTACAATAATTACTTTATTACTGCGGATTTATATTAAAATGTGGTGGACACTCTCATCATTAATTATAGTAGTATTATCATGTGTAGTCTTACCAACATAATGTGAGTCTCTCAGTCTAGCTACTACTGTGTTATGTGAGCCTTTTTTTATTGTTTATATTACTATTGCATGCACTTTTTTGTCATCAAAAACTCCTTGATATAATTCAGCATGTGGTCATGAAATCTCAGCAAGTTCTACAGACATCAGCCTATTTGAACTTTCTTCCATGACTCTTGCCACATGACAAGAATGGCCATGCAGTACGTAACATTGTTACATGACTGGGCAGGATATCAGGGACTTCTGAGTGTAAATCTACTGAGGCTACACCTACCTTGCTAAATAACACCACTACAAACCTCCCCCATGTGATGTCCAGCTGTGCCTCAGGAGATGGTACCCACAAGAAGTGCATTCCCAGAGGACAGCATAGACACAACCACAACAGCTGTAGCTGCTTCTGCTCCACTCCAACAGAGGTCTCAGGCCATCTATCAGCAGGAGTTCAGACAACTCTCTCTTCCTTCATGCTGCACCTCAAGGCACACAACACAACCTTCAGTTCATTGCTATGCAAACATGACTTCTATAGGCTGCCAAAACCCCCTCAAATTAATTCAGCCACTTTAAACTGAAAGAAATGCCCACTGGAAATAACTGATATCTTGTAGGCCTATGAGAACACCACACACAGGCTTGGAGAAGACATGGGCTATGTAAAATAGCCTGACCACCCTGCCATGTCTCATAAGAAAAGGAGTGTAGGCACACTGTAAACGTACCTCCAGGCCTCAGGACATCCATTGCAGCTGATCACTGCAACACATCTTAGTTCAGCTAGATGCACTTGGCACATAGGGCTGTGAATGGGATGATATGTTGCATCTCAGCACTGTGAGCCAGCAATATTGAAAGAAGCTGGTGAGGAAGGTGCTGAAAACGAATCTTAATGCTTGGTGAGTAAGATTTGACAAAACTGATTGCATACATTGGCATCTAGTAAATTCTCAAAGTCCTGCATATTTCTCTAAGAAAGGAAATTACAGGATATTACAGTGGTAAAGAACGTAGAAAAAGCAATAATATTTCCAATCTGATATTTTAGCATATCTTTAGAAAAATTTCAATATTTCTAAGCTCCAAAAGCTAATTAAAACAACATCAATCAAAATACTTTATATATCTGTGCAATACTGATTGAAAAGAATCAGTTCCTCATCTGGGCTGTCAATGCAAAAGTCTGGGTATTCTCTAACATTTCTCCAGATTACATTTTTATAAGTAACAATGAAATGTAGAGTAACAACTGGACTGTTCTTTTGTCTTCCATTTGCTATCGTTTTTCACAATTTATATTGCACTGGATAAAATAATCACAAGTATCAAATCTAGATACTTATTTAAAAGTAAGATTTGCTTCTTTATGTGTTTGTTAAATTCCACTGGGTGGTACTTAGGGAAGAGCAGATGATCAGCAGATACAGAGCTGGAATAACTGGGCACCTGGCAGCATAACCAAGCAGAATATTAGAGAGCTTCTGAGCTGCTGAGACAAATTTATCCATATTGAGAATTTGAGCAGTGTCATTTCTTATTACTTAAAGCCCATGAAAGGCTCACTGACTCACAAAGGGGAAATTACAGTAGTGTAGCTAGGACCAGAAGAAGGATATATAAGGCAACCTGAGCAGAAAACCATCCAGTCAAACCACTTAATTCTTTAAGAATAAAAACAGGAAGAGAGAGGTTTTGCTATGAACACTGTAAGAAGCAATATACCTCAGGAGAACATACTGTAGCTGCTTTTCACAGGGAGAAAAATCACACAGCTTATTGCTGCCCCTTCAGCCAACTTTGTTTGGCCTAGCATATAAGTCCTCATATTTGTATTGTTGTGCTAATGAGTACTACCTCTTTCTTATGTACAAGCAGATTTATAATGGCAGGGCCTAGTGTGCCATTTCAGCAGCCTGCCAATGGCTTGTGTCACAGGATGAAATTGCTGTCCTTCCACTATTGCCACCTCCCAAACAGAATCAATAAACTGTCCCTTCTAGTGACGGGATTCAGTGAATCGACTAATTTGTGGGTTTTAAATACTTCAACAGGTAACACTACCCCACATATAGAGAGAATCGTTAAGTGCTCTCTAGCCAACATGAACATTATTCACTGGTTGGTCTCTATCATTGTTCACATAAGCGGAGAGGGCCAATAACTGACAGTGGAAAGCCATTAGAGTTCAATCAATTTCCTGTAAGCCTCTTTCTACTGCGTTCAATGCTCATGTGTTTAAATTTCTTTGCACAGCATGGTGCTGCACTGCTGAATACAGACTATGTGTCACAGTTTCATAACTAATACCTTAGTCAGTGTTGATCTAAACATTTCACTTCTAATTCTCTGGAAATAGATTTTTTCTCCAAAACAAAATGATTATGTTTGATCCTAACCCATTTCTCCTGTTTGATAAGAAGAGTATCACAAAGACCATTCAGTCTGTATGGATTTCCCCTCAGATCTTACTCTATCTCTCTCCTCTTGCCTTCCATTGACAAGTCTATCCATTCTTTTCCTGCACTACTTTATTAATCAATATTCTGACTTATGGCATCTGTCACTGAGAGTGATGTTACATAGTGGCACAATATGGGATTTCTCAGGATTAAAGTACTTGTCTGCATATAATTGCACTTTTGCTCTTATATTAATTGCTTATTTCATAGTGAACACAGCTTTCTCCCTAAACCTCTTCATCTGACACATGCCAGTTGACAGTGGAAAAGTCACTTAACCTTGGGAGCAGGATTGTGGCCTGAAATCTTCAAGTGTCAATCAGAGCTGCAATATGCAATTTCTTGCACTCCTTCATGCATCTACATTTCTGATCAAAGAACTAGTAACAAGAAACACTGACTTTTGAACTGCAGTATAATGTACAAATATGTTAGGTAATAAATTCTTGCCCTCTTGCTTTCTATATAGTTACTTCTCATGTTTTGAATATCTTTCAGATCAAGTCAGACAATCTATTGTCATTCTTTTCACAACTGGGTTGACCTCTTTCACACAGAAACTTCACATGGGACAAAAAACTTCCTTTAGAAAAAATCTTATGGTAAGAAATTTGCTTTGAATCTTATCAGAATGCAGCTAGACACAGTAGTTACAGAAACAGTATTTATTAGCAGACCTCACACAATGCCCACTGTAAACATCTTTATATTAAACTAATCTCAGGGTTTGTTTCACCTGCACACACTGGCATTAAGATGTAGAACCTTTAGACCTTGATTTTCTGCCATAAAACTCAGTTACAACTGTAATGTAGAAGCTTCACATCTGTGCACATGCTTCTACAGTTAGGTCCATGGACTGTCTGCTAGAAC
Organism: Ibidorhyncha struthersii; assembly: GCA_013398815.1. Lineage (NCBI taxonomy): Eukaryota > Metazoa > Chordata > Aves > Charadriiformes > Charadriidae > Ibidorhyncha > Ibidorhyncha struthersii. Next base: position 67,007 of record VZSZ01006146.1, on the reverse strand, counting down.
GACTGAAGGACCAGTACTTCTCTTGTTTTGTTTCATTTTGTTTTGCTTTGCTGGGTTTCCGATATCCAAAATATAGGATGGTTTGTTTCACAGTAAAGGTTTGACCTTGTTCTGATTTTGATAAAGAGGAAATATAATTTCAGTTTAGATCAGCATAAAGTAATGCAAAAGAGAACACTACTCCAGCTAGTTCTCACTCCACATATAAAACAGGGGCTTGGCGCTGACAATTACTGCTCAAGAATAAGACCTTGTGGGTACAAAAACATTAACAAAGTGCCAGCAGTGACAAAAAAAATAACCATATTGTAAGAGAAACCAAACAGAGAATGTCACTTTGTCAGTATAAGTCCTTGCCTCACCCACACCTGGGAAGAGTTCAGAGAAGAACAATGGGGATAATCACAACTATCAAGAACTGCGCAGAGAGCGCTCAGCTGTTTATCAGCCCTTCCACTACAAAATCTGAGGATGACAAATGAAACATAAGCATGTGATTTCTCCTGTAGCAGGAAGTAGGGATATGAAATTCATTGTCTTCAGAAACTTCTAACGCTAATAGCTCCAGTTGCCTATGTCTTATCTTTTTAAAAGGGCAGAGTTATTGGTGATCATATTTTAGTAGTAATCTTCAAAGATCTGGCCTACCTTTTGTTCCATTCTAAAGCTAATACAGTAGCAATGATATAAAGACTCATTTGATCTATTAGATGTTACTAAGCACCCACACTATGGGGTTTATATACACCCTGCCCACAAGAAAATTGCTAAAATAATGAAGATAACTGGTGAAACAAATGTACTTGGTAATGATTTGCATAAGGAAGTAAAACTAGCCCACACCACCAACTGCTTCAACGCAAAACAAGGTCACTGGATTGTTATAGAATTATAAATCACATATCAAACCTTTAACAATGATAGGCTTATATAACATGTAACCAAAACTACCCTTTGTAATAATACATGTTCTTTCACCAAACTTAGATTTTGTGGCCATTACAATAAATGGCAGCTAGACATTAGGCAAAGTTTCTACTGCTGCCAAGCACCTTCTTTTCTAATGTAATCCTGTTTTATTTTTACATTTAAAACAAAAATGAATTTACAGAAAAGATCCACAGTGATGATATTTGAAAGGTAGTACTCTAAGTCCGTCTACTGAAATAGTTCATGCTATGTATACGTCTGAACCCAAATCCAGACAGCTGAGTTCTGGGCAGCTCAGCCATAGATCAGGTATTTTCAGAATATGTCTGAATTTATTTTAAAACAGGGGTCATGAAGTAGATGAACAGGTTCAGACCACTGCTATTCCCTGCAGAGAATGCGTAGGGATGGAGCTGCTGTACAAGGCAGATAGATGCTGGTGTAACAGAACAAGAACAAACAAGGAATAAAACAAAAAAAAAGGAAGAATTGAAGAGGAAAAGATGAGTCAGAAGTGTGAGTCAGAATGCTGTATTTACATTCTCATTAACTTGCTGCTTGAAGGAGACTGTGTACGTGGATGTTTGTGGCGTTCAGCAAGTAGAATGGGTTTTCACAAAAGGAAGGGAGTAGGGAAAATTACTATAGTCAGCATATGGATTTTCTTACTAGACTTCATTGAAAGCTGGCAATTTCCTTATTCATTTTCTCTGAGATGAATAGAGATATCTCAGGTTTACTGTTAAGATTCAGGCTTAAGTAAACTCATCAGAAAATAAAATGCTGTTGGAACTCTTGCATTTCATCTGTTCTGAAGACTATATAAAATTTTGATTTCTATATTTTTACCTAATACCAGGTATATATGAACTGACAAATGTGGCTGTAGCCACTGTCATTGTACTAGCTAAGTGAAGATTAGAAGTTCTCTCATTGAGGAAAGATCTGAATTTTCAGTCAGTAATGCAAATTAAAAGAAAGAAAATCTCTTTGTAAATTATAACTAGATTGATAGTGCAGAGTGCCCATGACATTTTAATCTGGAGAAAGTGGATTTTATAACTGATTTAGATTTATTATGTCTAGACTAAAATTAAGGTCTATTTTTGTTAGAAGAAAAGAAAAACAAGCGTTCAATCAAAGTAAGAACGATAGTTTTGACTTTTCTTAAACTCGCTAGCAGAAAAGCCTAGAGGAGAAATTATATTCTCTTAGTATGTATCTAGAGCAGATTTACAGGTTCTTGAGCATCAGATAGGTACAGGATGAGGTACAAATACATCCCTGTGATTAAATTATATCAGAATACCATGATACAGAAACTCATTTCATCTCGACCCGTGATTACTTATTCAACTACTGCCCTGTATGCACATATCCCATTGGTTCAGCTGAAGAATTGTGACAAAAGAAGAGGAAATAAATTTGGTGTTGGAAAAACAGTATGTAAAATGCACTGAAATAAATGTTGACTGAATATTATCATTAGGCTGTGTACCTGACAAGTTTTACATTGGTTGAATTTACATTCTCAAATATCTGCTTTTCGAATGGCATACTGTAGAAGGATGCTGGCCTTGTCAGAGAGGTAGAATGTGTTTTCATAGGAGGGAGTAACTGGGACAATTACTGCAAGGTTACTTACAAAATAATAACATACAATTTAAATGACTGGTAAATTTTCTGATGTATTTGTTGCTGATGATGTACTGTGACATTAACACACAGGTGGAAGTTTCCTCTATTGCACCCTATAGTGGTTTAAGGCCATTTTGCTTCAACTTGTCCCTGAAAAAGATAACTACAGCTATAACCAATTTTGGTCCATTCTTTCAGCTACCAATTTAGCCATACTTAATAGCAGTAATGTGTACATAGGTGGGTGAGGAAGGATACTTATTCATAAAGAATCACCTAAGAGCTATGTATGCAAGAAAGTTTTGGTGTGATTTTTTTTTTAAGAAAAAAAAGGAAAAGAAGAGAAAAAGAAAAAAAAAAGAAGAAAAGATGCCCTTGTAATTCCATAGTCAGGACTTGAGGCATAGAAAAATAAATATTCAGCAACCAGGAATTCAGAGGTCAAAGTAATTTAGTTTGATGCTAAAATATGTATTTTAGAGTCTAACCTTAGACTCTCAAAATCTCACAAACTTAGCCTACAAGTGCCATTTAAAATTTAGATGAAGAATTTGTTTAAGGTGACGATGATCTTTGATATGTAACTTTTTTTTTTTCTTTTTTTCCTTTAGAACGTGTAGATTCAATATGTACCGGCACTTCTATATATTGTATCTTCTTACTGCCTCATAATGCCGTGTGAGAAGGATACACACTTAAATATCAGTGGAAGAGTGATGTCACGACTATCCTAAAACTGGGAACTGAGACCAGGAAACACTAGATCAAAAAACATATACTTAGCAATGCTTACTACTGAAATATCACATCTGTAAGTATTCTGCCATCAAGTTGAACACATAGTCTTGCATTATGCATATGAGTTCCCCATACAACAGCATGTTACTTTTTAGTAGGGCCTGTTGCAATAGGACAAGGGGTAATGGTTTTAACCTAAAAAAGGATAGATTCAGACTAGACATAAGGAAGAATTTTTTTACAACGAGGGTGGTGAAACACTGGCACAGGTTGCCCAGAGAGGTGGTAGATGACCCATCCCTGGAAATATTCAAGGTCAGGTTGGATGGGGCTCTGAGCAACAACCTGATCTAGTTGAAGATGTCCCTGCTCATTGCAGGAGAATTGGACTAGATGACCTTTAAAGGTCACTTCCAACCCAAACTATTCTATAGGCCTATGAGTTAGAGGCCAACAAATGGGATTCACAGAAGTCAGAAAGCTTAGAGAGTTGCCTCAGCTGGCATGAGGATACTTTATGTTCCTCCCATGTCATAGGTTCTTCATACTGACAGAAATTCCTTTATCCAGGAAACCTTCACCTGAAATAAAGGGCCTAAACAAAATCAAACATTTTTCACCTTAAAGCTGAACATAAAAATCCAAGACCAGTGGGTCCAAAGAACCACCAAGTCCTTCTTTCCTACCCTTACTTATAAGTTACCTGAAATACGTTTTTGCAAAGGCAGAAAAAACAAATGTAAAACTTCCTAGTGCCCTTTCATTTGTATTTTAAAAGAATGGCTCACCTTTATGGAGCGCCTGGATCTTTTTATTACGTTCAGAGGGCATGAACTGGTGGCAGCCAAGATCTCTTGCATCAGCACTTCCTGGAGAGCATGCTTTTCTGAATCAAGTCACATGGTGGCAGGCAGGGATAAAATTTGTTAGAAACCACACCACGCCCCTCAAAAATAATAAATTTACTAGCTGATCCAGAAATATAAGCTATGCAAGCCATTACTGAGCCCCTCCCATTCCACTACCTATGCTTAAGTCCAAGTGGTAATTTGGTCTTCAGAGTCTTGCTGACTATAACATACAGATTTCCTAGAATGGGTTAGTATCAGCAGAAGTCCTGTTAAAATTTGCATCTCACATATCCAAACGGGTTTTGCTGTCTAGTTCAAGAGAGTGAAGGTAGGAACCCAGACACACGACTCATAAATCCTCGCATTGGTTCATGGAAACCAGGTTTTTGAAGATGCAAATTATCAATTGGTTTAAGAGTTCATCTTGTCACATAAAACATATAAACCTCTAGAATTCAATCCTATATAATCAATTCAGAGAAGTCTAGCAGAATAAATTAATTTCTGTTTTAGTGAAAAGAGTTGTTATAAAAAATGTGATTAAGTTGGAAATAATATGGCTGCAAAAGAAGTTATAACTTTAATGCAAAAAATATAGAAAATTAGAATACTAGTATTGACAGTCTATAAAAAAAAAAACTTACAAGAAAATCTTCTTTTAGATATTTATTCTTCGTTCTCTGTTAGCCTAAGAAAAAAAGGGGGGAAAAAAGGTTTAGAAGTACTTTTAAAAAGAGTTAGCACTTCATTTTTGAAATAGATTTTTAATTTTTTTTCCTCTTTCTTTTCCAAAATGGCTGACTCTACTACTGTTGAGCAGTAATAAATAAAATTTATACGCAATGTTTAGCATTCTTTCCTAGTAAGAACAGTACTGTGAGAGAAAATTATTCCTCACCCCCCCGCCTTTGTCCCTCTTTTTACTTTCTTCTTCTTAAGTAGTAGTTCAATCTGCACTGATTTTCTCATGGAATATTTAAGTGAAAAAAAAAAAACTAAAATATGTCACTTTCATTAGGACGTTCTCATAAATTTATTCTACCTTGAAATTACTGAAAAGCAAAGAATTCAAAAGAAGTTACAAACAAGTACACAGTGGAAGTTTTGTTGTAAAAGAGGAAAAAAAATCCATCTGTTCTACTAAGATATATTAATCTGATGATTGTTCAGTAAATTATTTTCCCAAAAAAATTGATGGGCTGGGTTTCAGCAGGCATTTGCCCCATTAGCACTTAGATCTTATTAAGAAGCAAATCACATGAGAATATATGAAATGAGAGCACTGGCCAACTGTTCTCTCTTCCTTTTGTGACAAATAGCTCGCTCTAAAAATAATGACAACTCTCTCACACTCTGGAATTTCAAATATATATGGTGCCCTCTGGGACATAAGCATAAGAATACTGTTCAGGAGCAAAAGACTGACTGCAGCAGGGCATAGGCAAGAGATTACTTGGCTATGTCATCTACCAGCTGCCACAGAACAAAATAATAGAGGCTACAGTGCCTCCCAAAGAAAGCGCATGAGCCAAAGTTCAGAGAGCAGACTTCATTGACTTCTTCTGAATATTAAATACTACAAAAGAACCAGGGAAGGCTCTTCTGCAAGGAGCAGGAGGTCTAGGACAAAAGACAGGCAGAGACTCAAGGTCAATTATGTATCATTTTCTCATACCAGCTTGCTCCCCATCAAAAATTGTGGAACACTTGATACATGCCTTCATGTGCTTAAGGTAGTTTTTTTCTGCTGCTAGTTCCGAGGAGTTCACATAACTCACACTCTACGGACGTCTTAGTACATAATAAATTTCTTCAACTGACTTCTTCCTAGACTTTTTCTATCCATGAAGAGAATATTTTCTTACATATATGTAATATCCTGCTCCTTTCTTTGCTTTAAAGATACTTTATATGACATTTTATAGACTTGCCAGAGGCAGTTTAAGTAGATGTTTGAACTGCTGTTCCTACATTGTCTGAATAATATAGTGTGCTTTATGGTCTTGCTTGTGAGATACTTCTTGCTTTAATATACTGATAAGACTTTTATAGCTGTAAAATGTAAACAAATCTTCTGAAACCTAATGCATAAAACCAAATTTGTTAGAGCATTTTTAAAGCATAATATACCAAAATTATTAAATAACGTGAATAATTAGTGTATAACTAAGGTTCTTTATCCACTGGTGTCTGTAAGACATTTAACTTACAATCCTCACCCTTAGAGAGTCAATGGGAGTTTCCTTACTTATTCCAGAAAAGGCAAATTTTTTTTTAATTTTACTAATAGGTTTCCAAGAGGCAGCAGGGGAATACTGAAACATCCTGTTTCACCTCACTTTTTCCACTCAGGTCAAGAAGCTTGTTAAGAATAATTATTCTTCTACATATGAAGCTTTCTTATACTAGGCTTTTCAGCAATTAGCAATCTCCAACATACTATGCAACATCTGCATGGTAAAAATAGGGGTGGGAACACGGACTACAGTACCATTAGAAAATAGATGTGTCCAGCCCTGTACAATTTCTAAAAAATGTGAAATTTCTAAAAATTTCATGAAAATCAGAACCTTGAAGGACAGCAGTGGCTTAAAGATGAATCTGGGGAAGACTAAGAAAAATGAAAGCATTAAGTGCCAAGATCACCTTGACACGTTTGAAGGTCAGAACAACATTTCCCAAAAATAGTGTGGTGCATTTTTCTATCAAAGGTAGAACAGATCAGTGATAAAATTATATGACTTCCACAATACTTGTTGCTTCGAAAATTTAAACTCCCTATCTTGCTGAAGCACTGATGGTTATGAGGAAGAATGAAGTCATTGCAGGAGTAACAGCTTTTCATACCTACTTTGTACTATTTTCTATCAAAATTACAGTTTTGCTGGAGTTGGGCTTCAGAAGTCTTGGGGACAGATTTCCTTTTGTGTCTTTTTTTTATTAATCAACAAATTCTTTCATTTGGCTCCCTATTCGCCTTCCTAAGAAAGAGGTCCCTCTCTTAGGAGAGACCATCCTAATTCACAGTCCCCCTTTTAGGAGATAAGAACTCTGGTGAACCTATCTATACTGTTATAAAACCTAGAGATGAGAATAATACATCTACTTGCACATGTTGTGTCAGGTACTGATTGTATGCTTCAGCTGTTTTCTCAAAACTGCCTTTAAAATGTATCTAAATTTCCATTTTCTTTGGATATTCATTCTTTCCATCATTTTAGCTATTCTCCAAGCTTATAATTTATTTAACTGTCAGCCCTGATATATTATTATTCCTACATTTCTACCTCTTATGTCTGCAGTGATATCTCCTATTTTGTTAAATGATTCCTATTTTGAACAAAAGCCATAATCCTTTAAGGATAGTAGTGCTCCACTCACTCAGCTGCTATTTAGCAGTTACAAATGGCAGGTATGAAAAGAGATACCAAGATATCAGCTTTCTAAAGCAGTTTAACTCTCTCACTATTACAGTAATCAGACTCTAAACAAACTAATCAGACAATAATCCATGTCCTAATCATTATGACCCAATAATATGGCTGTTGCATGTGGCTGTTGAAGCCACTATGTGGACAGCCAAAAGCGCATCTCATTTCCCACTGTACAGGTTCTTTTGCTTCAGAGTAAACACCAGAGCTTCCTAATGTGGAGGAATTCATAGACCATTTTTCTTGTCTTTTGGATTAATTTAAGAATGGAGGTATCAGAATATGTGCTTAAGAGTACAAAGCAATCATTTTTTAACCACTGGTGGGAAAGCAGTTTGCCAGCGGGGAGAGCAGTGTTGCAATCATTCATTAATCAAGCAAGAGTTTGANAAGAAAAAGACAGTTCTGGGAAGTGAGACAGGAGATTTTTCAAGATGAGCTTTCCACTCTGCTCTAGCGACTAAAGTCAGTCGCAAGCAAATTCAAAACCAATTTGGAGAATGGAATGAACCTGTATCTATGAAAGTTGCTCTTTGTAACACAGGCTAATAGGGAATATTCCTACGTGAATTATTGCCAGGCACGTATGTTTACCTTAAGGCATCAGCAGATGTTAAACAGCATTCTAAAAGTTCGATACTAAATTTAAGCTGAGTTGTAAGGTGATACCACTAGCAATAACAGTTCTAATATCCCTAGACAGGTCAAAATGAAGCAGCAAAAGAATAACAACTTCAGGGACAGCAACCAGAGGCAGAAATTTCAGTCAGTCATAATGTTTAGCTGAAAAGAGCTCTTGCAGTGAAACTATGATTGTTTACAAGACTAGAAGTTTGAATGATATGATTTATCTCGTGTATCATGGTAAATGTAAAAGCAGCTAGACCTCAACTCAATGTTCACTGCAAGGTTCCAATTTTTGGCCAAAAAAAATATTTAAATAAAAGAGCCAAAGCTGATGGAGTTTCATGGTTGCAAACCAGGGGCAAAAAAAAAGAAATTACCCTAAAGTCCTAAAGCAATTCTACAGTCTATTTCATTTTATTTTAATGGATTACTCCAGAGGTGATTGAAACTCATACAACCCACTAAATATATCGTTTCAGACATTATCCATAAATATTTAAAGTGCATCTGTGCCTGTTGAGATTTTCTTTTCTGTTTACTGAACATTTACATTTTTAGCGTTTTGCTGTTTCTAGAGATAGGTTATAATTTTTTTTCAGTTCAATGCAGACTGTTACGCAGGAAGTAAAAAGTGCATGTTCTCCCATGAACAGTTCTTCTTTTTTGCTTTTATTGCTCTCAACATGTGAAATAAAAGATGGGTTTGACCACAAGTCAATGGTTGCTTTTTGGCCAACACTGCAAGAACACTATCCAAACCCTTTTCAGAGAGAAGAAAGTTATACCAAGCTTCAGTTTGTAAACGGAAGGAAAGCCAAAACCATTAGTAGACCACAAAGAAAAAAGTTCTTCAGGAGACCTGTGCCCAAGTAATACACAGTGGGGGTTAAGAAAACAAATCACAAGCTCATTTGAAATGGTTTCAGGTTTTAGTAAAAAAAAAAAAAAGTGTAAAAGCTTCCAAAAAGCACAAAGAAAGACCAAAAATTAGAGTGTGATTCTGACTCTTTGTTTAATGACGAAAACTCCCAAATCTTCCTGAAACTGCTCCTTTTCTGATGAAACCAACCCTTTCCACTGAAAAAAGGTTTGTGCCTTTGTCAAAAAAAGATCCAGTTGGTGACATTTTAAATAAGCTGTTGCTTTAGCATTTCCTGGAGAAGACTGACTGCTCAAAATATCACTTTAACCTTTTCTCTATTTTTGGTGTGTGTTCTTCATATTCTCTGTGTTTCCCCTCACTCACATATAGCAGTTTGTCTTTTCAGCTAACTGCTTCCTGGTCAACACACAGAAGTGAAACAGCTCCCAAGTGGAGTTCAAAATGTCAAGAAAGTGAGGAAAAGCAGATTTTCTTCTCTAAGCTGAAAGATATATTTTCCTAGAGGTTTTTTATATTCCTTGCTTATCTTTGTCAAAATAAAATACTGTCTTTATGTATAAGCATCTGGCTGTGAAATAGTTTGATAATATCAGAACTAAAACTGGTATTGCCATAAATGGATTAATGAAATAAAAAACTATTGGTCAGTTGTTTTCAGACCACAAAGCAGGAACAATTAGGTAGTTTTAAAAATATACAATAGCATTCTATTAACAAGTACAATTTACATTAGCTTTCACCAAAGTGATTTTTTTGATTGTATAAAGGTTTTTACCTGAAGATCCCACAGTGCTAATTGTAAGCTGTACTTTGACACTGAAGCACAGAAAGGCTAAATGTCAAAGCACATCAGCAGCACAGATTAAATTGGAAGGCAAACTTCCTCAGTCACTGTCAGTTAATATCACTCAATACCAATGCTGTCACTTTTACAAGATCCTTTGAAGCCACATCACAGTTTCTGGATTACCATGAATTTCTCCTCCTTAGACTGACCAATGGAGAGCAGTTAAAAGGAGATAACATTTTCCACAATGTCTAAGAGACAGTTATATAAAATGCAAAAGGACATCTAGCAAGTTTTTGAAAAGTGTTCAAGGCTCAATCCCTTCAGGCCCGGACAATCAAATGAATATGTGGTATTAGCTTTAATTACTCTAAAAACAGAGTGAAGAACCCCTAGCATGGGCTAGCAATCCCATGTGTGCTCTTGTACATCCTGTTCTGAAAATCATGTCATAATGAGAAGGACTGCTCAGCCTGGTTAGACTCATGTTAACGTGAGTATGATGCTCCAACGTCACACCATCATTTGGCTGGAGACACATCCAGTCAAAAAAAACAACCCTGAGTGACAGCAAACTGGTTCTACATCCTCACACAGGAACTGGATTTTCAGTCAATTTTAAACAGCAGATGTCCTCTGAAGTCAATAGCCCTAGGAGAACTGAGAAACCCAACCACTCTGAAAAAAAGACACGTGCACTTGTCCAAAAGCCATGAAGAAAGCTACAGAGAGACAGAACTACTCAACCAGAAAAAAAAAAAAATCTTTGTAGGGCCATGCTGATGCCTCAGATCATGTTTTTTTCCTGAAGCTGCCGCCAGATAAGGTCACCTTGTGGTTAGGGTGAGAAGACAGGAAAACAGCAGTAGGGTTCTGTCTTCACTGCTCGGGCCAGTCCTCAGGAAACCCAGACTTTGCAGGTAACAGAGAAAGTCTGGAGGAAGCAAGACTTTCCCTTGGTTGATGAGGAACAAGTTAGAGATCAGTTAGACAAACTAGATATCCACAAATCCATGGGGCCTGATGGGATGCACCCTCGAGTGCTGAGGGAGCTGGGGGAAGTCATTGCTGGGCCGCTCTCCATCATCTTTGAAAGGTCCTGGAGGACAGGTGAGGTGCCTGAGGACTGGAGGATAGCCAATGTCACTCCAGTCTTCAAAAAGGGTAAGAAGGATGACCCGGGAAACTACAGGCCGGTCAGCCTCACCTCCATCCCTGGAAAGATGATGGAGCAGCTTGTGCTGGGTATCATCTCAAAGCACCTGGATGAAAAGAAGGTTATCAGAAGTAGTCAACATGGATTCACTAAGGGGAAGTCGTGTCTGACTAATCTGATAGCATTCTATGATGAGGTCACTAGATGGGTGGATGAGGGGAGGGCAGTGGATGTTGTCTACCTTGACTTTGGCAAGGCTTTCGACACTGTCTCCCACATCATCCTCACTGGCAAGCTTAGGAAGTGTGGGATAGATGGATGGACAGTGGGGTGGATTGAGAACTGGCTAGCAGATAGAGCTCAGAGGGTTGTGGTTAGTGGTGCAGAGTCTAGTTGGAGGTCAGTAACAAGTGGTGTCCCTCAAGGGTCAGTACTGGGTCCAGTCCTGTTCAATATATTCATCGATGATCTGGACGAAGGGATAGAGTGTACCATCAGCAAGTTTGCTGATGACACTAAACTGGGAGGAGTGGCTGATACGCCAGAAGGCTGTGCTGCCTTACAGCGTGACCTGGATAGGCTGGAGAGTTGGGCAGAGAGGAACTTAATGAAATTCAACAAGGGTAAATGTAGGGTACTGCATCTGGGGAGGAATAACCCCATGCATCAGTACAGGTTGGGGGCCGACCTCCTGGAGAGCAGCTCTGTGGAAAGGGACCTGGGAGTCCTGGTGGACAACAGGATGACCATGAGCCAGCAATGTGCCCTGGCGGCCAAGAGGGCCAATGGCATCCTGGGGTGCATCAAAAGGAGTGTGGCCAGCAGGTCGAGGGAGGTCATCCTCCCCCTCTACTCTGCCCTGGTGAGGCCGCATCTGGAATACTGCGTCCAGTTCTGGGCTCCCCAGTTCAAGAAGGACAGGGATCTGCTGGAGAGGGTCCAGCAAAGGGCTACAAAGATGATTAGGGGATTGGAACATCTTTCATATGAGGAGAGGCTGAGGGATTTGGGTCTCTTTAGTCTGGAGAAAAGAAGATTGAGGGGGGATCTTGTTAATGCTTTCAAATACTTGAAGGGAGGATGCCAGGGGGATGGGAGCAGTCTTTTTTCAGTGGTGCCCATTGATAGGACGAGGGGTAATGGGCACAAACTTGAACATAGGAAGTTCCATCTTAACATGAGGAGGAACTTCTTTACTTTGAGGGTGGTGGAGCACTGGAACAGGCTGCCCAGAGAGGTTGTGGAGTCTCCCACTCTGGAGACACTCAAAACCCGCCTGGACGCTGTCCTGTGCAACCTGTTGTAGGTGACCCTGCTCTGGTGGGGGGGTTGGACTAGATGATCTCCAGAGGTCCCTTCCAACCCTGACTATTCTGTGATTCTGTGATTCTGTAAGCAGTAGTAGAGCAAATGGGAAGAAAATGTATTTTATTCACTCACCCTAATGACTGAAAGACCTCTAGATGACTTCATGTCATTAGCAACAGGCATTCAATATCCCACTGTCCACAAATGGACCCATTCACAACTAAAAATAGCTTTATATAACAAATAAAGATTTTAACTCAGTTTAGACTCTAATTCATTCCCTGACTTAAAATTTGAAGGTGAATCTGTATTGACGTCTTCTGACACTCTAAACATGCATGTTCTACCAGTTTGGGCTCCTTTTTAATTATTTGATGACACATTTTGTTCTTGGATTTGAATCTTACTAATGTAAAATTTATTACTTGTTTTCCTCCTATGAAAAACTTTCAGACTTAATCTAAAGAACTTCACCAAAAAATTAATTTATACTGCTTTGAACTTCACCTCAGAATTTTTGTTTTCTCATATCTCCTACTTCTAACTAAATTAGCTTCAGCACGCGTGGAATGGGGAAGATTCCTGTAGCCTGAGACTATCAAACCACAGGATTTTAGAGCAGATAGCTCTTCCATTGATCCACAAAAACACTTTCATTTATTTGTTGATTTTATAATATTAATCCTTCATATAACAGCAACAGTGACAGTGGAATTAAACTCTGTGACTAGAAAATGGTCTCCTGCTTTGAAAATAAATGTCTCAGCCTCACCTAAGCATTTATTTTATATAACTTCACTTACAATACCTCAACATTTAACTTGCTGTGGAAGACCATTATCCATTCATAGTGTTCAATTCCATTTGCCTCACTCCTCACTTATGCCACATAAAATTGACATCAGCCAATCAGGCAGCTGGAGGCTGAACTGTCTTTTACTGTTATTTACCACAGATCATTTTTTAAAACATCAATAAATAAATAGCTATTTTAGTTACAAAAGTACTCCCAGTGTTTCTTGACTGGAGCATGCAACAAGCTTTCCTCCTCCAAAATACTCTAGTTTGGGGAAGAAAAATAAAGGACAAAAAAAAAGACAATTACTACTGCATCAATATCGATCAAAATGGTGACAGTGTTTACATTAATCTTTGTAAAAAGCAAGATGAAAAAATTGCAAATAAAATCATCACACAGAAAATAATCTGCCCTAACATTTACCCTAACATTTCCTGCAACAATGATTTTTTGGATTGGAATTATTTCTTTAACCCATTCATTACTTTTCACCCAATCCACATTTTTTTATAACTTTTAACAAAAGACAAAACATTTCCAAGATGCAGAAACTCAGGTGCTCACTCTCTCCTATTTGTCTAATTATTAGATTCTTTAGGTGCCAGGAACTATTTATAACATTAATATCTGGAATTGTGGTGATATGTCCCCATTCCAAAAACAGAAATATATTATCCAACATATTTTTAGATGTTATAGCTAGCTACATAACCGTCTAAATTGAAAAATATTTCCTTTGTGACAACTAGTGGGAAATGAGTTGGAAATAGGAATTATCTGGTACTATGTGACTATTTCTGCATATTACTTCAACTTACATGCATATTCAATGTCTCTACATTGCTGTGTTCTGAGGACACGAGTATAAGAGTCATTAGTTAATTTGCTCTTTCGCCATGCATTGTGTATAAAGGCTGGAAGGGACGTCTTACAAGGAGCAGCTAAAGACTTCAGGTTTGCCTACTTTAGAGAAAAGGAGGCTAAGGCACGACCTAATTGCTCTCTACAGCTTCCTTAGAAGGGGAAGTGGAGAGGGAGGTGCTGATCTCTTCTTCCTGGGATCCAGTGACAGGACGCCTGGGAATGGCTCAAAGCTGCACCAGGGGAGGTTCAGACTTGACACTAGGAAATATTTCTTTACTGAGAGGGTAGTCAAACACTGGAACAGGCTTCCCAGAGAGGTGGTCGATGCCCTATGCATTGATGCCCCAGTGTTTAAGAGGCATTTGGACAATGCCCTAACATGCTTTAACTTTTTGATCAGCTCTAGTCAGCCAGTTGGACTAGATGATTGTTCCAGGTCTCTTTCAACTGAAATATTCTATTCCATTCCATCCCATCCCATCCCATCAAATCCCATCCCATCCCATCCCATCCCATCCTATCCTATCCTATCCTCTCCTATCCTATCCTANGGCACGTAGGTACTGCCTAACCTGGATTCTTGCAGTCACAGCAGTCAGAGACAAGGTGAGCACTGCCTCGAGACCTGAAAGCAGAAACCAAATTTAAAAAAAAAAAAAAAAAAAAAGGGCTTAGGCTTAAAATAACAGTATATAAACTTTCAAAATAAGCAGCTTGAAACCCCATTCTCAGCTGCTGCTTGGTTTTACTGACAGTTCAGTATTCGACAGTGGAGCTCCCTGTCTTTTAAGGAGTCCTTCTCTGGACATATACAGAAGCATATCAAGTTTAGACAGTGCAGAGCAATAACAGAGTGAGTACCTGCTCTGTCCATAAGTCCAGTTAAGA
>VZSZ01006146.1:37159-52093 GCA_013398815.1 Ibidorhyncha struthersii | reverse complement strand
TATCTTCTCTTCTTATATCTTTTCCTGAGGTGAACACCCAGTTATCAAGCTAGTGAATCTATGTTACCTTTTTTTTAAATGAACAAATAATTAATTATTTTAAGCACAATCGCACAACCTACACATTCTCCAACCTGAGAAGGAAGACAGGAAGACAAACTAATCATAAAAGTTCTTCACTGTGGCCCTTGCTTGGACTTGCTCTAAAAGTTGTGTTGTTCTTTACAGTGTGTCTTTTACAATCACACACAGAGATGTTATGAGCCTATAGAGAGTTGTAAAACAACTGGAGATTTGGGTAATATTTGCAAAGAATGAAGAGGTATCATTCATAATTAACAGTCTTTTTAAATGCTTACAACAATTCTGATCTAGCAAGAAAAATACAAGATTTGTTCATCTCTGACAATTATAACACTTCTTTTATAAGAACATAAAGGTCCCTAAACATAACACAGAAACACTTTCAGTTCTCAAATATTAATTGTGGCTCTATAAGCCTCAGCATATTTTGATATCTCATCAAAAAAGAACTGAGGTTGCTAAATAATGACATCTGCAGGCCAGGTGCCCTCATATGTATTACAGATACAGTTTCTGTGCTTGGACATTATTCGCTGACTGCCTCCTGATCCTGCTTTGCAAGCACCATGAAATTTTCATGAAATGAGAAGGCAGCTATTTATCCTTTTTCTCATGAAGCCTAGACTGCATTTTAAAGCAAAGTCTGCCAACACAACCTATGCATGATGATTCCATAATGAGGGCAATGCTGGACTAAGAACACAAAGGAGACATCTAGATTTATTCCGCTTGCAGCCCTTTCCAGCCATCTGAAACTAATCAGAATAATTTTGAATCGATAATGATTTGTGAGAGAGTTTAACATCACCCCAAACATGGCAACCCCTGCTACAGTAGTATATAAAACCTGTTTAATTTTATCAGACGCGTGGCAGTCTATTAAAAAGGATAAAAGGTGCAAATTTTATTAAAATATTCCTCTTGGAAAGATAACATAAACATCTTTTCTCCTGGCTTTTAATCCAGCTTTTGCACAACTTCAATGTCACTGTCATTTGAAATTAGACTGTTCACATAATATATTTCATAAAACTGTATTGTGACTCTAGGCCAAATTCTCAGATTAAATTGGTCCATGTTGGAAGCTTACAATTAAGTTCTTTATAAGTAATTGCCATGTGGTTCACGATGAAGAAGACACTGAATTAAGTCTTTGTTCAGCACCTAGCCTGTGCTGGTTAGGTCCTTTTGTAACATTCAGTTGAGCTATTTTTATAGCTCATATTAAGTTTAAAGTTGACCTGAACAGTATATTGCAAGTTTGTGCTTCTTTCTTTAGCCCTAAAAAGGAATATTGGACCTGCTATTGGATTTCTTCATACTTATTTCCTCTTTCAGCTTATTTTTCCCAAAGAATAATTTTGAAAGAATTTTTGGATAGGTGAAATAGGCACAGAAGGGGTTTTGTCAACCCTTACTGAAATTATGAGAGGATTACAACTAAACTGAAGAAAGGATTTAGCCCTCAATAAATTAGGCCCAGCTGTGCCATTTTTTTCATCACTTGCTCCACAGAATGGAATCCAAATACAGGAGTTCAATTTTTCAGAACAGCACCTAAAATACCCTTGAAACTCCACCCAGCTGAACTTTATTCACCTGTAAACATGTTGGATCCAAAGTCCAGAACATATTCCTAGAAGTCAGAAAACTCTGTCGTTTCAAAAGACTAAATAAAAATTACACAGATCTACTGACACTGCCCAACTTTCTTAAAATGTCATGAAGAAAACAGGCAATTTAAAACCTAGCTTTGGTTCATTCTTCCGGCAGGGAGGAATTAGACGTACATTTCTCAGTAAAGTGTGATATTTGAAAGGATGCTAGCAACTTCAAGGAAAAACATACCGTACCGAAGCTGTTGAGATTGGGCACCAGCAGAAAGGCATGACAGATTCATGTGGTTAGTGAGATCCTGACTGCAATCTTGCAGCCAGTCCTTCTGCAGAGAGTGAGAAGCCCCAGGTCTAGCTAAGTAAGATTTTGCATTTTCCAGGCTGAAGTTTGGAGTAAGATATTTAAACATACTTTTGGATCTACACCTTCTCCTTTGCAAATAAAATTGTATTTCCATTTAGTTAAATTAAATTAATATTAACAAGAATACTATGTTCCTAAATAGTTGGCAGAAGTATGAACAGAAATCAATTTCCCTTATGGCTATTTAGCTTTTTATTCCTTCACACCTGATGTTGTAAGACTACAAGTTTTTCTATTCAAAATACATAAGAACTGAATTTAAATGTAATGTGACAAAGAGGGTTTTTTTGTAAATGTCATTTCGTTGTTTTATATATCGTAAAGCACTACAACAAAATGTGTCTAGATTCTTGTTAAGTACTGGGGATGACAAGTGGAAGAACTATTCCTGTCATGTTGAGGCCCATTTTGGGATCTGTGGCATTGTTTTGGGCAGGCAAAAGAAGTCAGTCTATTTGTGGAGTTTTGGTACGATGCTGGTGTTTGGTTGTATTATCTCAAAGAAATTCAGTTTACCAATACAAAATTCCCTCCACAATGTTCACTAATTCTTGGGGTTACATCCTTTTCAAAGATCAGTGTGATGCGGATTGAACTAAGTCCCCAGATAACACACACTGTAAGTTAAAGTTGCTCAGACACTGCTATAATTTTAGTGTTGGAGTATATTTCAACCATAATTCTTTAAAACAAGCAAGCAAATCAACAAAAAATGAAAAAAAAAAAAACAACAATAAAATAGCTAGTGGGTATAGTTGCATCATGTTCTGATTACACATGCAGGACCCTCCAACTTCAAGAGGAGTGGAGAGTCAGGCCTGATTCACAGTCTCTTAGAAGATCAATCTGAATGCCTTCCTTAGATGGAATACTTTATGTTCAGTTTCTTCCATTGCAAATAGGCCACTGTACGTACTGCTGTTTTGAAAGCAGGACATTATTTTTGCTCATTATTTATTTTCTTATTTTTTTAAGAAAGACACATAGGCAGTTTTCCTCAGGAGATATGAAGAGACATTTATGTGGTGCCCAGAGAGGGGCATCCAATTCCCAGAGAGCAGAAGGGGTTTTGGCATATTTGTAGCATTCCTTAATGTCATTTCAGGCAGTGCCCTGCTGAGCATACAAGACATTATGCATCCCATTCTGGGAAGTCTTTTTTTCTTGTGTAGGAAGCCTAATGCAGAACTATAGATTTCAGTCTGAATTCTGGTACTTAAAAATTAAGAGTTCCACTCAGCCTTGCAAAGGTTGTATCTTCAAAGATTTTACACTTTCATTACAGCTGAAAACTCTGTCAGAAAGTACAAGCACCAGCATAAAAATATTCACTCTTAAACAGTCTGTCAGGTGAACAAACACAAATATCTCGGGTAACAGAGGCAGGGTGAAATTTTAGATGATTTTAAAGTTTCAGACGGAAAATAAAATTTACTTTACTTTAAGTCTTGGGAAAAAGTACTTGCAAATGAGTATTTTAATTTACTTAGATCCTTCATCTCTATTTGGAAAGCTTTTCAAAACAAGCTACCAGGCACTGAAGCTGTATGGTGCACACAGTTTGATAACAGTCTAAAAAAATAAGGGTTTAAAATTAAAGAAACATTGTTTAATTATTAATAGTGCTAACTGAACTACTTTGATTAAAAAAAGGCTCCTAAAGTTTCTCAGTTGCCACCCGTTAAATCAATAGTATCTGCAGGGTTTAACATTTTCAAAGGATAATGGTCTCCAGGTGAAACCAAGGTACTTGTTTTCACAGGACACATTTTTTTTTCTGGCAGAATTATTTGACATTGAATTAACTTTTCTTACACAGAATTGTCATTACTTTGAATAGTTAATACACGCCGGCATCTGTATGCTCATTGGGCTTTTTACTGAACTGTCTAATCACTTAGCTAATACTATCAAAGACATCTGAAGTACATACAACCTACAAACACATTTGAAATAATAGAGAACTCACTCCCTGCTGCTTGACATCTTAGTTTACATAGGTATTTGAACCTAAGCAAAGTGAGTGTTAAGTATACAGGAAACACTGTCAACCTCTGCTCACACTGAAGCATTCTTCATCTCTTTTTTAATCTTTTGGCACAAGGCGCTATGGAAATTTGGACCCAAATTTTCAACATTTCTATGAGAAATGAGACCTTATGAGATTATTCTGGACATTAAAAAGACGGTTTTCAAAGCTTCTGAATTTGCTTTTGTGTCATTAGCCAATATTTTCTTCATGCTTGCTTTTTCATCTTTTTCACACCATATCATTCTGTCACAAGCAAGGACACCTATGATTAGTGACCTGCATAACACTGGAATCAAAAAAGACAGTCAAAGCAAACCAAGGTCTGGAAACAGAGCTGTCAAATGACAAACATCTTGCTTTTTAAAGAGGCAATGCAGATGTATGGTTTGATGTTTGGGTATGGGTAAAGTTTACATAGCAATGTACAGTCTGGAACATCTGGCAGCTGAGATCCAGATTTGCATGAAAACTCTTGGGATACCTGCAACTAACATATATGTTAATCAAACTGCAAGACTCCCTTACAGATCAGTGATCAGGGCAAACCTCCGCTCCCTTTCATATCCCTAACCAATAAGGCTTATGTGTAATCCTTCTGTAGAGAAGCTTATTTGGACCTCAGTTGCAAAAGGAGACAGTTCACAGCTAGCCATTGGGCTGGCAGCCCATACAAAACTTGGGAAAGAAAGACTGTAATCACAGTGACAGCCAGAGATCACGGTGACTATAGCCACTTATTGCCCACCCCCTGCCCCCAAGCACTCAGAACAAAGTCGGGGGAATGAGACAATGCTCACAGCTGCCCATTCACTTGGCTGCCCACAGGAGCTTGAGGAGAGCAGTCAGACCAAGTGTTCACGCTGAAGTTTCTTAAGGTGTAGTGGACATTTGTTCCACAAGCCGCATGTTTTGGCATTTGAGCTGATTTTAAACCACTTGTTAAAGATATTCGAGTCCCCTGAGCACTCTGCAGGCTGGGCGCTCCAAGAAGACAGACCTAGGGCATGATTCAAGGCCTGGCTGCTCAGCCAAGAGTTTCAACACTGCCACCGTCTTCTCATTTACCTCTGTGTCAAGGGCACAACTAAACCTATAACCACTGATTAAATTATGCAGGCATTGTGTTTGAACTATGGAAGAACTGAGGAGTGTGTTTTTATGGTTCATGAGCTTTTTTGGTCTTATTCTAGCCACTGAATATTGCTCGGTTCTTATCCAGGTGATTTCTGTTTTCTTCTGTATTCCTCCAAATAGCCAGCTCTCATTTTACAGGAGGTTGTTCCCTGTCATCCGCTCAGAGTCTTCCTCTTATCCACCCACCAAGCAGCAGAGAGGAAAAAAAACATGGGGTTTTTTTTGTGTTTACAAGGAGAACATTCAAATGAAATGAGAGGTGAAAGACTGTTTGAGCATTTGTTTCAGCTGGAGATAGAATCTTGAAGAAAATAAATATGTTTTCTTCGCACCCTCTGAATTGATGCAAGAAAAATATAACACAGTTATTTCTGTGATAGGGATAAGCCTTTAGTGGTTTTTAGCGTAGCTATACTTAGGCTACAGTCTAGTAGCTTGTGCACATTACAAGTCCACACAAAAAGGTTGAAAACAGCCTTAATATGGACAGCAGATAGAGGACAGAAAAGCCTTCCATAGCTATGTAGCCTTGCATCATCAAAATTTTACTGAAAGAGAAAACAATCTCTTCCATTGACTTTTATATTAAAGCTTTTGTCTACTTTAAGGCTCTTACTGCATCAGTGCAGCCATAGCAATGCAAATACCAGTGCAGAACAGGGCTTGCCAAAGTGATTTCATACTAGGATAAATCTTTGCAGTTTGTCGAGCTTTCGCAACAAAGAAAAGGATTCATATTTTAAACTAGGAGTGGACATAAATTGTTGATCTAGGTGAAAGCTGCTATGATGAAGGTTGTCAAGTCTGCATCAGCTTACAATTATGAACTATTTTTTGTATCTTTGCTAACAGGTTACATTCTCTATGAAATTGTTTTGGGGTTTACTTTTCTATTGAAGTAGAAGGTGCCTAATTAGATTATTCTCCCCCAGAATTTAATGACAAGACCTAGGTTTGCCCTGATATCAGTGGGAGACCAGGCCAGAAGTGCTGTTTTTATTGGATTTGGTTTATTCCCTTTTTTACTTAATAAACAGGAAAAAGGAGCCAAACATTTAGCTACCTTAGTGGTCCACAATAATTTTATCTAGCAAAATGGATAAAGCAAGAGGGTTTCCATTGCTACATCTTGCAATGGACTGACATTTGGCAGCGAACAACCTTTCTAAAGTTCAGGCACTGCATTAAAAAGAAGATTATAAAGGGCATCATTAGAATTGAGGAGGGAAACTGTTACTCAGCATTTCAATTACTGAGCTACATGAGTGGCAGTAAGAAATAATAGACATAAATTGGTACTATTGAATGTTCCTAAATATCTATTCAGCAGCCTTGAAAAGTGATTTGTGTTTGGATACTGTCATAAATTTGGAAACATTCAAATAAGTTCAGTGCTGTGTCTCTACTTTCTCAAAATTCAGTTTCCAAAGAATTTTGTCAATGCAAAATTATGGACCTTGAATATTCTCCTTATTAGTCTGATTGCACCCCTATTAGCATTTTTCTGTGTTTTTTTCCTGCTGTGGTCATGTATAATTTATTGAAAGCATTCTCACAATTTACAATCCAACAAAATCAACAGCAAGGCACCTTCCATAAAATTTGATATTTTTAATTAGTCCGCAGAGACTGCGAGTACTGAATGCTCTATACACTCTAATAAATCAGCGAGGGCGTGCCACTAGTGAATATGGTAGCCTTACAGTATATATAAAATCATTGCCATGTGGTCATCGCTACAAGAAAAGGAAAGTCTATGTATTCAAAATATGGTGAGTCCTACAGATGCTGATGAACTTGGATGGGATTTCTATCTAAATATTAGAAATGAATAATATTTATCCTTCTTCCTCTGCCTTAAAGATATATTTTCTTTCCTGTCTAAAGCATTAACTGAAAGAAAATATGGGGATATTGTCGTGATATGTATTTATCATGACATAATAATGACATAATAATGACATACATTTATCATGTATTTATAAATGTATTTATCATTGACTGTACTGGCAGGGGCAGAGGCAGAGTGCAAAATATTTTTTAGGCTAGGCTTTTCTTCTTGTTTCCTATAGTCTAAGTCATGCTTAAAACAAAGCAAAACAAAACCAAAGACCAAAAGCGTCAACAAACCAAACCACATCTTTGAGGCCAAGTTGCATTTATCATGGTAACAGAGATATTGCTGTACAGATTTCAGCAGTATTCAGCTGTCACATTTACTCACATGAACTGATAAATCTGTAATGGCTGAAAGACAGCAATTGATTTATGAGTTTGTCAGAATGGAATGGAACCACTGAAAATGCCCTTATTAAAAATCTGCAATTTTTCACAAGGACTTGCTTGCCTTAATAAATGTGAGAATAAGTTTGATTTCACTCAGAATTAATGTAGTTTGAAATTGAAATGAGTTTCCCTTCCTGCCTCCAGGAGGTCTGCTGACATTTTTAGT
This sequence comes from Ibidorhyncha struthersii, assembly GCA_013398815.1. Classification (NCBI taxonomy): domain Eukaryota; kingdom Metazoa; phylum Chordata; class Aves; order Charadriiformes; family Charadriidae; genus Ibidorhyncha; species Ibidorhyncha struthersii. The sequence continues at coordinate 44,411 of VZSZ01006146.1, read as the reverse complement.
GTAACATCTAAGTCTATGGAAAGAAAAGTAAAAGTGAAAACCAAAAATAAAATAAATTTTCCACAATTTGCACAATTAATACATTTGATGAGGTAAAAATAAATTTAATTTAGAAAATGACAATTTGGTACAGTATGAAGCTATTTATTTTCCAACATCAATAGCCACTATCACTACTGTAGCAGAAGAAATCTGAGTATCGCATTAAGAGGTAAGTTTCTTAAATACACACTCATTTTTACAAACTTCCGCTTTCCTTCATTGTGATATGAGGATCTTATACTAAACACATATCTCTGATGATAATATCATAAAGACAGACATTTTTCCACTCTCAAGAGAGAAATATGTCTAATCATAATATTGCAGGCTTGCCTGTGCAAAACATTTGTGGCTGATCTTGTAAAACTACATGTAACATGAGATACTTACACATCCTTTTAGTACAGTGTGCACTTCCAGCAAAAAATGTTTTCTGAAGAAGAGAATAAATACTTTGCTCTTTATCCATAAAGCCACATTTTTGCTTAAAGAAATAAGAAAAAAGTGTTGCTTTTGTCTTATTTTATATAATTCACACAATATTTTGTGGCAATTTTTGTTCAGAACACAAATGTTAAGCCTTACGTAGGAGAAGAAAAATCTCTTCTTGTGCTATACAGGACTTACTGTGATGTCCATCTTGCTTTTGAGGAACAGTCAGGAAATCCTTTCCTTTGTCCACAGTTAAGTTGGTTGGAATAGGAAGAAAATCCTACACGTAAAGGACATGTGTTCATTCTGTTTCACTTCCCTGTTCAACTTTTCTCCTAACTATTGCATTCAAGAGTTGTAAGGAAAAATAAAGTGGCAAAATTGACCACGTTCACATGAAAAAAACACCCCCAAATCTAAAAACAAAACCAAGTGAGAGTTGGAAGAGAAGGTTGGTTTGATTTATGAGATTAAACTCATTATTTTGAAATAAATGATACAATCTATCTTCAAGTGATAACGTCCCATAAATATCAGATATGTGTCTATGTTTACACTGCAGCAAAGGTCTGTTTTTAAGTAAAGCAGTGGTATAAAGCACAGTTCTGCTTTCATTTTTTTGCAGCACACTATAAGTAACCCAAAGCCAGTTAAAAAGTGAAGTTTGACTCCTACAGTCAGGGTATGTATTCTGTACTTATTTCTTTAGCAGATGCTGTGCTGACATTTCAGCTGCCTGACTTGTCACCTCCAGAGACTGTGTAATCTTTCCCCGAGGAGGACCAGAAAGCAAAAAAGTAGACATAGAAACAGAGAAGATAAACATAGAATAATCACCCTTACTATAGAATCAAAAGTTAATGTATACCGAGGAAATAAAACAGCAAAAGAAACAGGGGAGACAAAAATAGTCCATAACAAACCAGCAGGGTGTAATGTCAGTTCATGTTGGCAGAGGGGGGTAAGATACACTCTTGCCTGTGGTACTAAAACAAGAACTTCAATGAAGCAACACAGGACAGTGTGGAATTGCAAATGAGGGAGATTGCATCCACCTAAAGATTAATTCAGTGGAAAAGAAGTCTAATTCATTAGGAGAAAACACATTCAAACAAAGAATTCGGGTAGTATTTGGGCTCTGTGGTAACTGATACTGCAGAAGTTACTAATTTGGAGGTTGAAATGTCATTCGAGGGCTTAATGCAGGTAAACCTTAAAAACATGAGACTAAAAATTAAACATTAGATTCCCATAAGTCTCAATGTCTTAAGCCTTATCAAAAGCTAATTGTTGTCTGAAAGATTCTTATTTATTTCATTGTCTTTTATAGTAGGCCTTTGCTTGCTGTGTCAAGGCACTGTGTAAAACCTTGAGATGCTGAATGACTGTGCAAGATAAATCTGTGTCCAAAGTCAGACTTCTTCTGGATGGCAACTGCCAGCCAGGGAGAAAAGCTCTTCCAGGCAGAGGGAGATTTTCTTGTTTGCAACAATCAATCATCAAAGCTGAAAAGGCATCCACTGACAGATGTATCTTCTGTCTCTATACCCTAAAGACATTCAGGAGAGTTTCTCAGTAGACTCATTTAAGCTTGAAAGCTGTATTCAACACGTGTAAGCATACATGGAACGTATATGGGACAAAACACAGAGTCAATAAAATCTCAAAGGCATTGTCCAGAGTAACATGCAGATCAGGCAACAGGATAGCAATTCATTCCCTTCTCTGTGCTGGAACCTGTTTTGCATACAAGGTGGGTTGAACGCCTGTAGAGAGCAGAGCTGCAGTCTTCATTGTCATACTTAGTGAAAAACATTCAGATGTCAGAGTAGTCTCTCGATTTATTTATTTTGGTATGGATACTTTGGGATCAGGAGGCGGGTAAGGTGTCTTCTTTTTTCTTTTTTAAAAAAATTATTTNNNNAAAAAATTATTTCAAATATATTTATTTATTACGTGACGTTATTGTATAGATATGATATTTAAATAAGTTTTTTTGATATATAGCTATTTTAAAGTTCTTCTCTCTAAAACAGTGTTGTGTTTTATTAAGTAATATATAGATTGTGAATGTGCTACTGAAAATTACCATGTGTTCCTTGACATTCACGCTAAACCCTGTCTGAGTGGGGGTGCTTATTTTCTCTGGAATGATTGCTCAGTACAAAAATACAGGACTGAAGGAGACATCCTAGGTCATCAGTTAAGTCCTTGGATATCACAGGCAATCACAGTCTATATTTCAGCATAATTATTACCTTTTAAAAGAAGTTTTGTGTCTCATTCTCACTACATTCCCCTGAGGCTTACAAAAGTCTCAGTTTCAATTTATTCATAGTTTATTTATCCCTCCCACTGAATTCATAAACATCTGTTATATCCCTTCTTATCCTTTGTTTTGCTAGCCTAAACAAGCTGTGCTCTTTTACTTTCCAGTAGGCTCTCTTTCCCCTCGTCAAATGAGATTGAATTCATCTTTCTTGAATATAGTATTTAAAATTATATCTCCCCAATACTTTGTAGAATGGCTTTAATACTTCCATGTCTTTGCTCGAAATATCTTATCTGAGACAGCTTAGGACTGCATTTGCCATTTTCTTATCAGCGCTTCAATCATTCTGCATTTGATTAATGTTGCTGTGCTTTCTTCTCTGACATTTTTAACTGATGAGCTTCCAGCTTCTGGAATAATTTTTTATTAGTCACAAAGAATGGAACTTCGCATTTTGTACTGCTTAATTTTATCTCGCTTCTACTTCTGCTGTCCACATGGCTCTTCTGGTCTTTCTATATCATGTCAGTCCTCCGCAGAGGTTTCCTTCTTGACCTCTTAAAGACTCATTAGGACACTTCCACTTGACATTTGTGAAAATAGTAAATGAAACTAGTCTCATGACCAACTTCTGTAGGAACACAAATAACTCTAGCTCAAACCTGCTTCTTATCAGATCCCTACCTACTGCACAGTTCTTCTACAATTCTTCCTTACTTTCACTGTACTTGTTAATAAATTTCCTAAGTGATCTCATAGTAAATACTTTCCCAATTGACAGGCTAGATTAATTTCATGTTCTTCATCTAAAACAATTATTACATGTTCTACGTGTAAAAAATACAAATGTACATTATCTTATTTTTAATTTATTTGTATTCATTTAATTAGAAATTGCTTCCACACTTGTGCTGAGTTCAGGCTAATGAGACTGTAGTTACCAGCAAAGCAATAAAAGAATATGAGCTTTTTCTGACTTTCAATAAAAGTCAGAGACATATTTTTCACTAATTTTAGGAGGGTCAGGTCTGACTCCCAAATTACCTCATTTTTTTGAATTGAGGTGTTACATTTGGATTTCACATGTCTCAGTCTCATTCCTTCTCAAAAGTGATCTTATCAGTAGTATGATAGTTTTAATGCTACTCCTAGAATCCAAGGTCAGATACCAGGTAGACGAGTTTTACTGTTACACGATTACTAACATGGTGTTCTGTTGTAACAAGCTGCTTTTTCTAAGCATCTGTATCTTGACTCACAAGTTTCAGGAGACAGCATTAATAGTGTAGGTACTGTGGAAACACATAGAAAATCAAAATAGTTAATAAAGATTTCACAAGAAATTTCAAGAAAACTCATATTAGTTTCCTTTGCTAGTAATACATATACTATTCTAGAAGAAGATATAATGGTTCTACATTTTTTAAAAAAAAAAAGACGTTTTTTTCCCTAAGTCCAAGACTAGAATATAATAGGTTGGAGTTTCTTTTCTTTTTTATGTTTAACTTCTTCAGCAATTTAGACATCATGAAGATATCATACTTATGTCTGAATTCTGAAGGATTTTATGTATTCGGAGGTAAGATAAACATTCCTTTGTTTAAAATTTATGATAATTCTAAGTCAAAATTGTTTCAAAATAGATGTACTCTACTTTTTTCTCTTCTTAAAAAAAGTAATCAAACATAGTTTAAAATTAAGATGGAAATGACTTAGATATAATAGTCTGAAATATAACAGAGTGATACCCTATTAGTTTTTGCAGCCTCTTGTAGCATGTGAAGGTTGCTTTCTTTGTTTTGACAGGGAGTTCAAGGAATGATTTTGTCTGGGACTTTTTTCATTCCTCCATTCTGGAGTTCATATGCTGTTCCAGAATAAATGTCACTCAATCAAGTGATGTACTGTGTTGGGAATCAAAACGAGCAAGATGTCCCAAGTTATGAACGTTGTTTCAACATATATCCCTGGGCAAGGCAATTGCCATTTTGCAGAGAGGATTGAGGTGTCTTTTAGAATCACATCAAATCTACTCCCTTTCCTAGATGCCAGGCAACTTTTCTTCCCATTGTATATGCGATATAATGCAAACTTGATTTTTTTCTTAATCTCTTTTTAATGTTGAATCAAGAGATATGACAAATTAATCTTTTTAAAAAAACTAGTAATATATGTAGCTTCAAAAAGCAAGATGTCTAACTGTATCTAATTATATTGCCTTCATAATCCTATGCAAACTTCTGTTGCACGGCAATGTGTGGATTTGGCTGAAGATTAAATTAATCCCTGTTTACACATATCACGTAATTCTATCTCCTTTCCCTGAGGGAGATGCATGGAGAATTTCAGAAGCATGAGCAAGCATGCTAATTTTGACAGCGATGAGGAAGGTTTAGTTAATAAATGCTCTGTATAACAATAATACTGAAAGAAAGGGCTTCAAGTACCACTCAGAGATCACCTCTTCCTCTCAGCCAGAGAAGCAGTTCATCTAAGTGTCTTTGCTTCAGACACTCTTCTGGGATTTAAATCAATCTACAAAGCCATCTATTTCTCTCCATATGCACACAAGGGAAAGCAAGCCGAAGTGCTCTGCTGGCGATATCACTTCCACTACTGCCAGCAAACTCTCTGCCGCCCCCTTTTCAAGCAGCTGCTGTTGCTAACACATGGCAACATCTGGGAGCACAATGCCCAAACACTCACGTATGTTCCTAGCTCTTGCCATGCCAAATATCTGCTAGGCTTTAAGAAAAACTGTGAACATTGATTTTATTCCTACCTGCTTGGTTTATTCACCCATACTCCAGCTATTTAAAACCTCTAACCTCTGTCTCTGTAAAAATAATACTCTCAGAAATCTGAAGAAAAATACTGAAACAGTAGTCTAATTCTTTCCCAAAATTTTGCAAGCCCAGGAAATACAGATGTACCCTGCAAAAGTAAAACAAACCAAAAGACATGAAGCTATGGAAATCCTTAGATACATGAAAAACTTAATCCTGGCTATAGCAATTCCATAGGGTAATGACACAATTCTCATTAATATAAAATGTATTTGTGTTCTCAGACTAAATTAAACTGGACTTTAATACCAAATTAAAATGTTTTTCTCCATGAGGACAACAATTACAACAAAAGATTTAGCCTGTGTATGACCTATTTCAAGGCTGTCTTTTAGAGTCTATAAACAGGCTAAGACAATGTTGCTGAGATCCCCCTTTGTGTGGTTAGCTGGCATTCAGAAGCTGGAAGGAAAGAGATTAACATTTCACAGATGAGCAGCTTCAGTTGCAAAGGAACTTGCACAAAAGAGAATTATCCCGGTCTCAGCCATGGTGAATGAGGTATTCCTTCTCAAGGGCAGAAAGAGGATAAGGGGAACTGAACGCTCTAGTTAAAGGTTCATTCCTCTTTGAAAGAGATAACCCCCTTTCAAAAAATTCAGGATTTAGCAACATTAAACTACCTTCCTGGTAAATTTAATTTAAAAGTCAAAGTGGAGGAACCTTCTTGATTGGCACATAATTTAGGTTATGGAAAGTCTGTTTCACTGTTTTGCACAGACTGAAAAGGTTGCTGATAAATTCCTGTTAGCAACATGCAGTGTAACACAGAGCATTAAATGAAAGACTAAATGAAAGTTATATGAAAATAAAATTTTAAAATGTGCTATTTCCTTAAGAAAGAGAGAATGTGCCAACCTCATACAGAATATAAAATTTCAGTATAACATTCAAAAACCATAAAACTTATTTTTTTCAAGATGCTGGTAACGTTTCGGGATTCTCAGCAGAGAGGGACTGAAGGAAGCTGAAGAACATGTGGGTCAGAGAACTTAAATACAGGTCATAATGAAACTCATATCGATCAGAGTTCTGCATTTATGGAGATAATTATTACTTCTAGGCCTGAAAAAGTGATCTCTGGTGGGCAAAAACATCCACAGATCCAGTCGGTTCTCTTTCTTGGTGACTCTTTCAGTTCCCTTATGATGCCCCCTACTATCTATAAATAACGCTATGCATGGTACCGTGTCCCATAGCTCAACAGTGGTGACTATAAGATTGACAAGGACAGATGAATAACCAATAGGAACAATAAGCACAATATCAGTATCATTTCATTAATACACTTAAGAGAAACTGCGTAGCCCAGTGACTCACATGGAACAAGTAATGGCCCTGCCACACCCAGCACCTAAACCCTTCCACCTTTTGTACTGTGTCTGAGTTATCTGTTGGCCGTGGACTTGATCTTCGAAACTCTCTTTCCATCTGACATGCTTATGTTTTTCTGCTGGTACTTGTTCCCTGCTTCATCCTAGTCCTTATACTGTGCTGTGCAGACTGGCTGTGTAAATCTGATTTAGGTTGTCCCTTTTAAAGAGGGAGGTGGAGAAGACAAGAAAGTGAAGAGCAGAGAGTCTTTGATAATTTGGGAATATGAGTTCTCAACATCCATAACACAGTGCTTAGCCCCTGCACTGGGTGTCAGTGGTGAGGT
>VZSZ01006146.1:19150-37126 GCA_013398815.1 Ibidorhyncha struthersii | reverse complement strand
CAGGGCGGCTTCTGTGAGGAGAGGCCGGGGCTGCCCTGTGCCAGACACAGCACATTCCAGCCAGCTCCAAGACACCCACTATGGGGCACAGATGAGCCCCTCGGCCAAGGTGGTGCTGCCTCTGTGGAAACATATTGAAGGAAGGGCAAAAAACACTGGAGAAAAAGAGAAGGGGAAATAGTGCAAGAAACAATCCTGGGGACACCAAGGTCAGAGGTGCTCCAGGTACTAAAGCAGAGCTTCTCCCAGAGCGTGTGGGGAGGACCATGCCAGAGCAGAGACCTATCATTGCAACCAGTGAAGGACCCATTCAGGAGCAGATTTATCCTGCAGAACTGCAACTGAAAGGACCAAAACTGGAGCAGGGGAAAAGCATGAGAAGGAAGGAGCAGCAGAGAGGAGCAGTTATGGACTAATCCCAAACCCCATTCTACATCCCCCTGCAACAGGGAGGAGGTGGAGAAGTGGGGAATTAAGGGGTGAAGCTGAGCCTGGGCAAAAGGGAAGGAATAGGAAGGTGGTTCAATTTTTTGCCTTTGTTTCTCACCATCCAATTCTATATTAATTGCTAATAGTGTAAGTTAATTTTCTTCAAGTCTGTTTTGCTCATGAGAGTAACGGGCAAGTGATCACCTTGTCTTTATCTTGACCCACAAGCTTTTTAATCTTATTTTGTCCCCCTGTCCTGTTGAGGCAGGGGAATGAGAAAAAGGCTAGGTGGGGGTCTGGCAGGGGGTCAGCCAAGGTCAGGCCACCACAGTCCCTTAACTCTTAAACCTCTATCACATGAACAGATGACAAGTTACTAATATCAGCAATAAAGTAAAATATTTAGGTGACAAAGCTTCCTAGGTTATGCAAGTCAAAATAAAGGGTCCCCCTATTTGGCTATTTGGTCTTTCAGGAATCAAAACACCATGAATTCCAGCCAGACTGAATTTCACTGTGCTACCTTGGTTATATTTCCCCAGCAGTTCTGCTAAAAACGAAGTCAAAAAAGCCATCCAGGTATTCTTGATGGTATTCTTGATTATGTAAATGTCACATCTAGAGGATAAAATTGCAGTCTTTTACATGCTGTTTGCTGTTAAATTTAGTGTGTTTTTACTAGGTATAAAGTTATTTTTCTCTCCCAATCCTTTGTTGCAAAAAGTAATGTTTCAGAGAAGTCCAGACAAAAGACTTACTTGAGTACTGAAGTGCAAAACATCACTTTCTAGATTTAGGGGTATTCTGGAGTCTGAAGTTGCTCTAAATAATAAGGGAATATCTCAGGTTCACCATATAGCTGTTGCCTGCATTTTCCTACCTCCTGACAGAAATTCGACAGGAGAAAAAAATGTTCCTGCTTCTTTCTCATGCAGAATTTGTGAATAAGACTTTCTCCTGAATAACCTTATGTCTGGCTCCATAACTCTCAAAGTTGTTTTCCAGGCAGATCAGCTCTTAAGAACTCCTTTCAGACTCAGTTTTGCTTATAAAATTATGTGTTGCTGATAAATATAAATCCTTGCTAAGAACTGAGAGCTCTATATAGTGGCGTACGTTACTCAGGAATTCACAGGAACTAAATTTGGGGCATAATTTTCACAGATCTTCAAGAGTGTAAAATACTATATTAACAAATGCAAGAGCAGGAACAGTCAATATATGTAATTATCTGCTGCCATCTTAAAAAAAATGCATTTTTAAGATGGCAATAGTCCTTATGAAATCTCTCTGTGTAATTTACTGATGCCAAGTTATAAACACATTTTCTAACGATTCTATAAGAACTTCCATCTGAAACCAAAATAGCACAGTTTTACTATTGATTGGTAAGAAGTAAACTGTCCCCCATCCAGTTGTACAGTTTCTCTGAACTGAAGAAATCTTGGCCTAAAAATAAGATTTTAAAGAGGCTCCAAGTACTGCAAATTCAGTCAGAGAACAGATTGCTACACTAATTGAGTAGACTGAGTTATCAAAATACATTGTCCAAATGCAAAACATTTAAACTAAATTAAAACTTTTTTTTGCCCCTTTTTACTTATAAAAAGAAGATATTTGGCTTCTTTATATTTGCCAGCTTTACCATGTCTTGTGTGATACCAACAGAAAACCATCTATAAACTACACTGGTTTCAAATCACATATACAGAATTTCGCAGAAAGCTGTTACACAAATATATGTTCACAGTTCACTAGTCTTTTTGACTAAGCATATTTCTCTCTGCAGAGTCAAAACAGTAACTTTAATTTAAGGTACAGTTACTGACTCTAATAATCAAAATAACAGAACCACTTTCTAAATCAGCCAATAATTGAAATAGGAATAATGTCTTTTGGTGGTGGTGGTTTTGATTTTGTTTGTTTTCATAAGGTACTTCCTACTTCATGGAATATGCACACAAAGAAATCCAGACGACATGGACACAGACACCAAGATTTTTGCCTCATATTAAGTATTGTAACAAAACTATTCCTTAAGTGAAACGAAGATAACTTCTACCTGAGAAGCCTGAGGATGAATACACTAATTTTAATTTAATCTGTTAATTGGCACTGGCTGTCTGTCAAAAGAGATTTATGACTGTTAAGTTTACTCCTTAACAAATGCTGTAGTACCATGAAGGCTTCTTCTGGGAAAACAAAACCGGCATAAACAAGAGTTCATCAAAGAGGATTTAGCCTTTTTAATATTAAGAATTAGGATAAGTTCTTTTCCTGGTCCAGAGGATTTAGTTACATTTGTACAGTAGCCCTGTGGATTATGTCTCTAGCCCAGGAAAATTTGCCAAGCCTGGGGACCGCTATGAAGCACACTCTCCACTGGCTCCCGTGAGCACGTGAGGAGGAGCAGATCAGCTGAACACATGGACCTGAGACTGGGAAGCACTACCAGGTCCACAGTTCAGATGTAGGCCAGACCCCTGGCCTGTGCTCAGCAACAGCTGATACAGATCATCTGTCACGGTGAAAACAAGGGTGTAACACGAAAAGCTTACAACTGATAAATATTTTGACATATCACATATTCTGCTAAACGAGGATGTTAGCGTAGGCTTTTTCTACTTGTTTCAAATATCCGTATGGTAGATATTTTATAATGTGCATTGGGCCATGTGATTTGACCTCATTATTTGAGTTTTGCTATACTGACTACATGGGCTATCCCTTAATATTTATAGAGACACGATACAGAACATTTCCATCTCTAGAAGCAGTAGATATGGTTCTGTAGGATCTCAGAAAAATTTTCTGAGAATAAATTAACACATTTGTGGTTTAATCATCATAGATAAACCTGCCTTCCTCTCTTCACTAGTTTCTCTTTTCCTAAGAGGGAGATGCTGACATGGCAAATCCAAGCAACAGGCAGTGTCTGGAAAGCTATTTCATGTCAGAAGAAATGAGAAGCTGAGAATTTAGCTCACTGCTTTCTCAGTCACAACTTTGTATCTGAGATCCGTAATACAGTCTTAACTAACCTGTTATTTAACTGATGAGAGAGAAAGTATCAATACTAAAAACCACTATCAAGGCTGCAAGCAAATACATGTCCAGAAATTGAAGTTCAATACGGTCGCTTTTGAATTAACAATGATCTTTTATGAAGCCTGTTTTCTTGCTCATAGGACACAGAGAGCCCTAACCCATTCTGTTTTGCCAGACCAGAGCAGCTGTACCTGGGACTACAGACAATCATTAAAATAGGTCTTTAGAATACTTGTTACCCCAAAGTAAATCACAGGATTTTCTGCACTCCTACACTATCATTATTAAAAGATCAATGACTAATGGGTCAAATCTGTAGCCTCATCTATTCTCACACCTCAACAAATGTTTATATTCATAGAATCATAGAATGGTTTAGATTAGAAGGGACCTTGGATCACCAAGTTCCAACCCCCCTGCCATAGGCAGGGGCACATCCCACTAGACCAGGCTGCCCAAGGCCCCAACCAGCCTGGCCTTAAAGACCTCCAGGGATGGGGCCTCAACAACTTCCCTGGGCAATCTGTTCCACTGCCTTCTTAATGTTTAAGCTAAACCTACCCTCTTCCAGTTTGAAGCCATTACCCCTCATCCTATCACTTCATGCCCTTGTAAAAAGTCCTTCCCCAGCTCTTCTGTAGGCCCCCTTTAGGTACTGGAAGACTGCAATAAGGTCTCCCTAGAGCCTTGTCTTCTCCAGGCTGAACAACCCCAACTCTCTCAGCCTATGTTCTTAGGAGAGGTGCCCTCTGATCATCTTCGTTGGACTCGCTCCAACAGTTATGTTATGATGGGGGCTCCAAAGCTGGACACAGTACTGAAGGTAAGGTCTCACAAAAGCAGAGTAGAAGGGCACAATCACTGACCTCGACTCACTGGCCGTAACTCTTTTGATGCAGCCCAGGATGTGATTGGCTTTCTGGGCTTCAAGTACACACTGCTGACTCATGTTGAGTTTCTCATCAACCAGCACCCCCAGGTCCTTTTCCTCAGGGCTGCTCTCCACCCAACCTGTATTTGTGCTTGGGATTGCCTCAACCCAGATGTAGGACCTTGCACTTGGCTTTGTTGAACTTCATGAGGTTCACACAGGCCCACCTGTCAAGCCTGTCCCAGTCCCTCTGGATGGCATCCCTTCCTTCCAGCCTGGCGACTGTGCCACACAACTTGGTGTCATTGGCAAACTTGCTGAGGGTGTGCTCAAGCCCGTTCTCCATGTCACCGACAGAGATGTTGAACAGCATGGGTCCCAGTACTGATCCCTGAGGAATGCCACTTGTCACAGCTTGCGTCTTGGACATGGAGCCTTTGAACACAACTTTCTGAGTGCGAATATACAGTGAATTCCTTATCCACTAAGTGGTCCATCCATCAAATCCATATCTCTCCAATTTGGAGACCAGGATGTTTTGTGGGACAGTGTCACATGCTTTGCACAAGTCCAGGTAGGTGACGTCAGTTGCTCACCCCTTATCCACCAAAGCTGTAACTCTGTTGTAGAAGGCCACCATATTTTTCAGGCATGATTTGCCCTTAGTCAAGCTGTGTTGGCTGCCACCAATCATCTCCTCATTTTCCACGTGCCTTAGCAGAGTTTCCAGGAGGATCTGCTCCACGTTCTTGCTGGGCACAGAAGTGAGACTGACTGTTGTAGTTCCCCAGGTCTCACTTTTTCCCTTTTTTAAAAATGGGGGTTATATTTCCACTTTTCCAGCCAGCGGGAACATCACTGGACTGCCACAACTTCTCAAATATGACGGATAGCTTGGCAAACTCATCCACCAGTTCCCTCAGGACCCACGGATGGATCTCATCAGGTCCCATGGATTTGTGCACCTTCAGGTTCCTCAGCTGGTCTCGAACCTGATCTTCTCCTGCAGTGGGAGGTTCTTTTCCCAGTCCCTGCCTTTGCCTTTTGTAACTTGGGTGGTGTGACTAGAGCACTTGCCAGTGAAGACTTACCCAAAAAAGTTATTAAGTCCCTCAGCCTTGTCCATGTCCCAGTTAACCAGGTGTCTTGTTTCCTGCTGGAGAAGGCGCACATTTTCCCTAGCCTTCCTTGTATCACTGACACACCTATAGAAGCCTTTCCTGTTGCCCTTGATGTCCCTGGCCAGATTTAACTCTAGGGGGTTTTAGCTTTCCTAACCTGATCCCTGGCTGCTCAGAGAATTTCTCTGTATTCTTTCCAGGCTACCTGTCCTTCTCTCCACCCTCTGTAGGCTTCCTTTTTCTGTTTGATATTGTCCAGGGGCTCCTTGTTCATCCATGCAGGCCTCATGGTATTTTTTTCTGACTTCTTTCCTGGGATTCATTNGGTGTGACTAGAGCACTTGCCAGTGAAGACTTACCCAAAAAAGTTATTAAGTCCCTCAGCCTTGTCCATGTCCCAGTTAACCAGGTGTCTTGTTTCCTTCTGGAGAAGGCGCACATTTTCCCTAGCCTTCCTTGTATCACTGACACACCTATAGAAGCCTTTCCTGTTGCCCTTGATGTCCCTGGCCAGATTTAACTCTAGGGGGTTTTAGCTTTCCTAACCTGATCCCTGGCTGCTCAGAGAATTTCTCTGTATTCTTTCCAGGCTACCTGTCCTTCTCTCCACCCTCTGTAGGCTTCCTTTTTCTGTTTGATATTGTCCAGGGGCTCCTTGTTCATCCATGCAGGCCTCATGGTATTTTTTTCTGACTTCTTTCCTGGGATTCATTGCTCCTGAGCTTGGAGGAGGTGATCCTTGTATATTCACCAGCTTTCTTGGGCCCCTGTTCCCTCCAGGGCTTTATCTAATGGTACTTTGCCAAGCAGATCCCTGAAGAGGCCAAAGTCTGCTCTCCGGAAGTCCAGGGGAGTGAGCTTGTTGTGCACCCTTTTCGCTGCCCTAAGGATCTCAAACTCCACCATCTCATGGTCAATGCAGCCAAGGCTGCCCTTGAGTTTCACGTTCCCCACCAACCTCTCTTTGTTGGTGAGAACAAGGTCCAGCATAGCACCTGTCCTTGTTGGATCCTCTGTCACTTGGAGAAGGAAGTTACCACCAATGCATTCCAGGAACCTCCTGGATTGCTTATGCCAAGCTGTGTGGGTGACTTGTAGCAGACCCCCACTGTAATGTCACCTGTCAGTGCCTTCCCTTTAATCCTGACCCGTAAGCTCACGGTCAGCTCCTCATGCATCCCCAGGCAGAGTTCCATGCCCTCCAGCGGGTATTCTACGTTTTGAATCAAGAAAGGTAGTGAAAGTTATGTAAATCTCCTGCAGGTGTTCAAACCAGCCAGATACATATTGCTTCTTAAACAGAATTGTGGACATTTCTTAGGAAGACAAATAGTGGCATTGTCATGGAATGAATCATCTCAGCAGCCTGCACAGTTTAAAATTTTCAAACCTATCTATCTACCTCACTGCATTTCACATACGCGTTAAAATCAGTGCACAAAAAAACATCATCATCCAAAACAAAACAGGTCATGATTTTCCAGTTTTCAGGTCAGCCTAGGTACTCATTGTTTATGGAAGTTCAATTTGCATTTGAAAGTTTCATCTCTTTCACTGATAATAATTCTCCTTAGAAGTAACTTTCATAGCAACAAGATGTTCCAGACCTTGCTCCATACCTGAACCACATACACTGCTGTCGTGGTTTAGGCCAAATCAGCCACTGGGGATGTGGGGGACCCCAGATGGGACTGACAGATGCTCCCCTCTACCCCTCTTCAGAAAGAGAGGCAAAGGAGGGAAAAAAAGAGACTTAAGAGTTTAGAAGAAACTAAACTACTTTAATGAGATATTAATAATAACATGCAAGGAAAATAATGAAATATATACAAAACCGTATCAGGCTCCCAAGATGACAATCATGACACCGGCTGACACCGGGGCAGTCCCAGGCTAGACTCAGTGACGGATGGGAACTGGATTCCGGGTTTGCCTTCGGGATTGGGACCAAAGGCAGACGATTGAAGTGAAGAGAGCGAGAGAGTGAAAAAGAAAGAAAAAAAGAGAGAGAGAGGGATCTGACCCTCAGCTTTTACACTGAGCATGATGCAGATGAGATGGAATACCCTGTGGGTCAGTTTGGGGTCACCTGGCCTGTCCGCTACTCCTTGCAGGTGGGACCCCACTGCGCTTTTCTGCTTCCAACCCTCCAACGTGGCAAACAACAAAGTTGGTTGGCCTTGGCTGTTACAACGATAAGTATAAGCAGGAGTCTCTCCCGCATACCATTCCTGGGCATCAGCTATAAACATAGGTCATATCACTCTGAAAGAGTGAACACTGTCTGCACAATATGCTGTTAATTTCAGTAGTTAGAAGAGGCCCAGCTAAGAAGCGAAGTTACTGAACAAAATTGGTCCAGTTTTACCTCAAACCAGGACAACTGCTGGCTTTCTTTTGAATCTGGAGCACCACTGCCAAAATCAAAATAGCCTTCACTACAAGATAGTGATGAAAGAAAAGCCTATGACTTGAAAACTACTTTGCTGTGCAAAAATTAACAAAGAAAAGCAGTGTGTCTGTACTAAGCACCGTTTTAAGATAAATCACAAAAAAAGGCACTTTTTTATTTGAAAAGTTGAATTTTGCTTCCTAGGTAAGTTAATACATGTGGTCTGGCCAAATAAATCTCAGGTCAGTCATGGATCTACATTTTCCCACATTAGGAAAACAATTTTGGTGCTGGCAGTTATACAAGCACATTCTCAGTCAGGAAGGAAATAGGTTCAGTTAGAAATCTGAGTCCAAATTAGAATGTCCAATACCAGTGAACAGTATTTTTTTTTGTTTGGTTTACTTATTAAGATTGATTAAGCATTGTGGAACTGATACTGACAGAGTAACATTAATGCAGATCCTTTGTAAGCTTCCTTACAAAGTTCCAGGTGCTACTCTTTGACACTCTGTGTATATGTATGCAAGTGCACATATGTGTCTCTGAAGGAATATGCTGAAAGTCAAGAGATAGGAGTACCACCTATGTGGAAACAAGCCTACAGGAGTCAGAAAAAAAGGATATTGTTTGCTGATAGCTTTGGGATAGTTGAAGAAAAATAATATTGGCAAATTCCCATCGTGCCAACTCAGAGTTGTTCTATGAAAATGGTCTGATAAGTAGACGTTAATAACCATGACCAGAAAAAGAAGTAGAATGGTCTTGGATGTACGTTGATCCTGATTGTGATGATTTACACATAGCACATCACCGGAATACGGACATACCATCTGGAGTCACTAGAAATGAAACTGTAAAATCATCCATGTGTTACACGACTTACTGTCAGGCCTGTAGAATAGATATCATTAGAGTCCAAACTGTTACATTTAGGTCACTTCATCTTCAATTTACTTCAAAACACCTTTAATGAGAAAAATGGCAATTGTAATTATTTCACATAGTGCTAAAAATAGTCTTCTGAAGGAAGTAAAGAAACAAAACCTTAAAAAGGCAGTACTGGAGTTTTCCCCCTTACTGCAGAAGCACTGACAGCTTAAGAAAACTTGCAAGCTTGTGGCAAGCCTTGTTCCATGCTTGACAACCTGTGTCACCACTGAATTGTAAATTATTTGTGGTAGGATGATTATGTGATTACAGGGGGTGTCAGGAAAGGCATCTTATCCTTTTTTAACAATCTTATGAGCAGAGAAGAGCCTTTATGTTCTCATAGCTCTATGTTCCTTATGCAAACAGAAATGAAAATATTAGTGCAGGCTGAATGAAAAATGAACTGACTTGTATTTTTGAGAATCATTATTTACACAGCTGTGAATTATCGTACAGGACCAAAATAGTTATATAAACAAAGCTACAGAATAACCCAACTGAGTTTACTGTTGTATGAAGAGCAAGACTTACCAATATTAATGCTGAACTTTTTTTATACTGAATCGTTTCAAAAATAGTACTGATAATAAACAGCTTTTCTATACTGCTACATTTCAAAATCCACTAACAATGGGCTACTATCTGTTAAAACAGTAATTTAGGAAAAAACCTATTTCATTTATCCATTAATGCCTTCTCTATTAAAGGCAGAGAAATTTAAGATTTAAGCCCCATAATTTTTCTCTTTGTACTGATAATTTGAAAAAAGTATGACAGGCTAAATAATACCTCACTTGTATAACTAGTATTTCCAAATAAACACAAGAGCTATACATAGATTCATTGATAAACAGTCACTTTTTCTGTTTGACAAAATAAAATGTTTTTCAAAAATATTTGCAACTTTTCATAGAGTGCAATAAGATATTTCAATTTTTACACGGAAGCAAATCCTTTGTATTCTACCAGCTTGTTTGACAACATCATCTTAATAGGACAGTCAAAAAACTAAGATCCTTCTCCCAGAATGCAACTTTTGCTATTCTGCTTTGGATATTTTTTATTTCAGTTTTGAATTAGGGATGTTAACCCTGGTTAGGACTCATAAACCCACTACCTGAAATCCGCATTAGCTACAATAAGATACATTTTGTTCACTTAGCAACAAAACAGGTTGTGAAGATTTCTTGGTATTTCATGACTGCCATCTGGTTACTTGTACATTTTCAGGTCTGGTTTTCAAATTTTAAGAACTAACAGTCAGCTTCAAATGGAGCCTGATCACAAGAAACAGCAGCCTCAAGATTTTGCTGGACATCAGAATGAAACAAGGTAATAAACAGGCCTCCTCTTGTTACAGTACCTTGGTTTGTTGCCAGATCATTATCTTTGCTTTTTTTGATGGACACAAAATCATCAGCCAAGAACTTCTTATCAGAGTATTCTAGAAATTACTGGGAGCCAATGACAATGTGAAATTTTTAAAAGTTAGGTCACTTCATTAAGTATCTAAATAGGCATCCCAAATGTTTGACCTAATCCATTCAATTTTAAAAAGTCTAGGCTTTTTATTTCAATGGAAAGGCCCAGTGATTGATTAGATTTTCAGTAGTAAAGAAATTACTGGTGAGTATGATGACCTTCTGACAGAATGCCTTGCATGGCTAGACAGTCAGTTAAAACACTACCAAAAGGAGAGGGCTGTAGGTAAATGGGGGAGGAAGATGGGTGGGGAGGAAAAACAATAAGAAAGAAACTCAGCCGATGGTATAAAGGCCATATATAAAAAAGAAGATAACACGGAATAGTTGAAACTTTGAAGTCAAAGTACAAAGTCTACACAGCTGTGTTTATGCCAATAATTCTGAAGGCAGTCATAGGGAATAATCCATTTTCCTAGTTCTATGCAGAAAAGAGACATTTATTGTCATGAAAGACTTATAGTTCTCTCAATAACCAGGTACACAAACTGCAGAGACTCAGCTGAAATGCTAACAGACTTCCCAATGGAGAGAGCTAAGTTTAATGGAAAGAAACAAAAAGGAGGAATGTCTTATGTTATTTATTTTTTTTCCCTACCTGTCTAGGACTTACAATTTTGAAGACACAGCTGTGTGAAAATGTTCCTTAAGCTAACTTTGTTATAGTGATGAGAATTTCAAAACTGAGTATAAAACCCCAGATCCACTGAAGTCAAGTAAACTTTTCCATTCCCTGTGATGATGATGGTATTAGAATACAAACATTTCCATTCTGGAATACATATAGCTCATCTAGTAGTACTATATCCTGTGCCAGATAATGGCTGCCACTATGTGCCTTTGATTAGGGTATAAAAACCTTGTACAAGGCTAATTTGCTAGAACCTTCTTCTAAAGAAAGTTCCACACCAAAGCCTAAAAAGCAAAGGTTGATTGCTTCCTTGAGTGTGGGACTTTATTCCACGCAGAATCCATGCTTTTTAGTTCACTTTAATTCTACAGCATCATTACCTGCAGAATTAAATCGTATTAAGTAAGTAATAGTATTGCTAAAAAAAAAGGTATTCATTCTTTTTGAAATTCCTACCTTACAGATATGTTAATGATTATCATATCCTTATATAATAAAACAGAGAGAATGAGGGATCTGATCTCCCTGCTCTTTAGTACCCATAATTTTCTGGCTTTTTTTCTGTGTTTTAGGGTTTGGGATTTTATTCTCAAGAGGAAAATAATTCCCTTTTTCACTTTTTTTTTTATTGTTGTTAAATTAATGTTCTTCTATTACTCCCACGATTTTATCTGGCCTTATTTTCACCACATATAGAATATCTATTTTCAGATGAAGTACTATAGACCAGATTCCAGCTAATGGTGAACAATTTACTTATATAATGACATTATTTAATATATTCGGTATTGCTTTTCATTCTATCCCTAACTACATTCTTGTTGTAACTTAAAAATCCCTCAATATTGACCATAGGAATATGTGCATGAATTAAAAATGTCAATTAGTGTATTATCAGAAAGAAGCGAAGGAGTATTACTTGTCATAATCAGGAGAGACAAGTCCGTATACAATGGATTGCCTGCTTCAAGGTTCAGGAATGGAAGCATCCACAGTTGTGTTTGTTGGGTATTTCTTATTAATGATAATGCATCACACATAATAAGGAGAATCATGTACATCATGCTCTTTAGATCCATCAGCACAGAAAAACAAGTTTGGTGGAGAAAAAAAAATCCCAAGATAATTACTATAGTTTTTATAATGTAAGTAACCAGAATGGTTTGGAGTTGCAGATATGGAACAGCTTCCAACAGAAGTTGTAGTCCATTAAAAAATGGTTTGCATTTGTACTATTAATGAAAGGACTGAATGGTAAAAGGAGAGAACCCATTTTCTACTGGGGTTAAGCTATAATTTCTTAATGTACTGTATTTTCTTACTCGAACCTTTTAGCTCCGTATTTGTAATTTCATTTTTCTTCTCCTCTTCCATCTCTTATTACAAATCTTATTTTATAATAGCCTACTATTAGGTCAGCCAGAAAGGGAGCAAATTCATGCTATTTATATCATCAGACTCTTACGAATCTGTTATGTTTCAGGTTTCTATGATAGTTTTTAACCTGCACTTTTGTCAGGCGTATCATTCTGAAAATTGCATTTTTTCAATTTTCCCTACTTTCTGTTCTCTTGAAGGTAGTTTTTAGAAGGATTTGCATGAAATCGATCCTGTTATTTCTGACTATATAACAGTGGGTGAATTTAATAGGTGCAAACAAAAACTATAGTAACTACACTTGGCTCTTTAAATAGCCTTATTGATCAGGTGCAAAGTGTTCTAAAGAGTTTGAGGAATTATTTTCCATCATCTTATTTTATGTAATGGCTTGAAATATGGTGAGATAAATAGTAGTATAGACAAGTCCAGGAAAGAGCATTTTGTTGTTTACATAAATAACAAGAATATTTGGCCAAGTCAACATTTGAAAAACATATTTGGTGACAATGTCAATGTCTGAAGCAACATCTGAAAAGACATTTACAAATATCATTTATAAATGGTTTTCTAAAAATTACAGGTAAGCAGGTAAATGCTCTAAAGACACAACATGTTTTTGGGTCTGCTTCATCTTCTCGTATTTCCATGATGCTGCAAGGACCCCCCCAAAATTATTACTATTATTTCCTACAGGGTTGGTACTTAACCAGCTTTCCAGGAAATTGGCACAGACTCATCTACCACAGCATGTCCCTAGACATTAGTCCAAACAGCCGAAAGACTGCAGTGAAGAACACGTACCTTTAATAAAGCCAGGAGACAAACAGATCTAGTGCAGTCTTTCATGGTACACAAAGTTAGAACAGACTTCCAAAGGGAGAAATTCTCTGTCTTGTTTTTCATTCTTCATGATCACTGAACATTGCTTGGGCCAAAAAGGAAATAAACTGGGGAAAGAAAACAGACCATGAGTGGAATCATTGGGGAATTAAGAGTCCCTTTGAGTTGGCACCCAGCAATGTAGGGATAAGTGGAGAAAGCCTGACAAACAGGGAACACTGTAGTCTGATGAAGAAGGAAACTCTCAACAGAACACAGAAGACTGTGAATGAACTAAATCCAAAGAGTCAGTGCTGCAATTTTACAGAGCTAAGTCCCAGACAGGAAACACAAACTCAGTTTTGATCTAAGACAAAATAGCCCAAATGTGGCTGCTAGAAAATACAGAATTAAATTTTGGCAAACCATCCAGAATAAGCTATTCAAAGACATCACCTCTTTCAGGCTATCACTTAGGAAGAACAACAACCCTAGAGAATCCAAATGCTACAAGAAAAGATATGAGAGGCAAAAATCATGCAGCGCTCAGAATCAGAGTTCACAAAATGACAGTACATGAATCTGACACAAAATGACATCTATATGAATCGCCAGCCAAGACAATACACAGTATTTGGAGAAAGATGAAAGAACTACAGTGAAATGTATCATTTTGCAAACCCCAGCAGAGCACACACAGCATGGACAAATCAGATAACAAGAAGGCTATTAGTTCAGAGGAACTTTTCAAAAAGGCTGCAGGCAGTGTTGAAGCAGAGTGAGGAGTCTAGTAGGTTTGGCACAGGTGAATACAGTTATGCTTGTGACAGTGAATTAGTACCGAAAAAAAAAAAAAACAAACAACAAACCAAAAACGAAAAACAAAACTGGGCAGTAGGAAAGAAACAGGTGAAACTCAAGGCTCAAAGGCTTATCTTTCCGAAGGGAGTTTTGTGTCAAATGCTTGAGGAAGAGCATGTATTCAATTTAAAACAGCACTGAGGAAAAAGTACCAATTACTGGATTCAAAACATGTCATGTCCACAGTTTTTGCAAGAGGTTGTTCTCATTGGTAGAACTGATTCCTCAACTGTGGACAAGTTCAAAGAGTAATTGGTCTCAGAAAAAGGGAAGCTGTCAATAAAGTACAGAATAAAGCTAAAAAGGCCCAGTTTTCTGCCCCTATGAAAATTCTTATGACCTTAAGGAGGGGAATAAAAGAGAAATTGGATAGGTTCACTTGTCTGGGAATTATAGAGCAAGTAGAAAATGAAGAAAAGGCTTTTATACTTGTTGGTCACTCTATTCAAAGCAAAGGAAGCAAGCAATGAGGAAAGAAGAGTGAAGCTTTGGCTTCTAAATATGCTAAAATATTGCTAAATAAAGGTTTTAAAAGAAAAAAGTGTTTCCACTACCTATGAGTAGAAAATTCTGGAAAAGATGTTCCCTGCCAAGTGTTTTTCTAGGCTTCATGACTCAGCAGGATTCTGGCCAACGAAACAGAAAACAAAGTTTGCATATTCAGACTTCCAACATCTGTTTGGAGGCACAGTTTCTTCAGATAATACCCAAGGTAATTCACAGGAAAATATAATCATTTTTTAATTGTATAGAAGACAGTAAAGTTCACTGAACTTCCATTTTAATTGTGAAGGAAAAACAGTAGATGTCTATAAGCAGACACAATAAACACTTCTAGAAAAAAAGCTAGAGTTCTTGGACTAAAGTTAAAAAAATAATAAATTGAATTCAATAATATGGACCTGTCACAGGTGTTATTTAATATAGCAAGGTGCTAACACAAGAAGTTAGTACAACAAAGGTGTACAGGGGGATCCAACACAACACAAACCTTACTAGCATAGGCAAGGAAGAGCTAAAAGAGCACCTTGGGAAGATAGAATTCTTGTCCAGACTTGTCATCTGTGAATGATAGAACACAGAGATGCCCAATAAACATGCTGTGCGACATTCAGTCACAAAATTGAACTGGTAACTTAAACAGATTCTCCCTCTTAGGGGAGACCGCAATATCTTATTGAGATAAGGTAAGAGCCAGTAGGGAGAAGATTAAATTTCTACAGTGCTGGTGAAGACTCTCAGAATACTGTATGGTGTAAAAAACTAGTGACAGATACAGGCTATAGAGCTTTTGAAGCAAAACAACAACATTATGGGTTCTTTACATGCAAACTGAAAAGAAAGCTCTGGCCTTCCCTGAAGTTTCGCACATAGTTTTGAAGTTTTACTTGTGGGAGACAAACATTAAACTGAAACTACCTCTTGCCATTACCAGTAAGGGCAAACTTCACATGGCAACCTTTTAAGGGAATACTAGCCAGCACTTTCAGCAGTTTTCGCTGCCATAGAAATTGAAAAAACTTATGGTGAATTCCCACTACTGTGAATCTTATGAGTTGCCTTTTGAGAAAAAAGGGTTTGAGACATGGATTCTGGTGAAGATTTTACATCAGAAAATTACAGACTAGCATTAGGAAGCCACTGAAGTCACCTGGCAAAAACATTTTCAGAGATCTCTAAGCAAAAATCTGGTACCAGACCAGATATCCAAGATAAATGAAGATACATAATGAGGTGCACCAGTGTTTCTGCAAAATTATCTGTCTATCTCACAGACAACAGTGTTGTTACAAGAGATTGCTGTACCAACAATGGAGTTGCGATGGCTAAAGAAAAGAGGTCATCCTCCCTACCTGACTCCCTTTCGCACGTTGTGGCATGGTTCTGCATGAGAAGTCTGTTTTCCAGCCCATAATATATGGAGGGACTCCCTTCATACCAAAAAACACTTACAGGTTGATACTATGGGTAGAGGGCTCTGTTCTTGCATTGCCATCTGTGACCCTGTTGCACAGTTACATTTCTTCACACTGTTATCACCCTCATAGACATAAACTATAGAGAGACATGTAGCACTTTTTTTTTGTTGTTGTTTTCGTCAGGGCAGGAACTGTACTATACAGTGATAACTTGACCCCCAGAACAACCGCAATAACTGGGCAAAGTATCATAGAGCAGTAAAGGTAAAGACAGAGAGAGAAAGGGTGATGTGGGTGAGACAGAGGTTAAGACAGCAGCGAAAAGGGAATTCAGGCCAAAAGCAGTCGGAAGGTAAACACAAACAGAAAAGAAGGGAGGGAAAACAGACAGGAAGCCCGGGGCGGGGGAGGAGGGGGGAAGCAGGAGCAAAAGTGATTAACAACACTGTCAGGATCAAATGTAACGGAGGCAGAAGCAGTCAGATGGGAGAGGAAAGAGAAGCAGAGGGAAAAGGAAAGGAAAAAAGGCATAGAGGGAGCAGAAGGGCCTGGACCATGTGGAAGGAGGCCTTCCTCTCTGGAGGACAGAATGGAGCCAACGGCTTATATGTGTCCGCACGCTCCTGTAGGACAAAAGACGTGTCTCTTCTGATGTTGGCAGATTCACACCCCAATGCCAGAAACTGCCTGTTAAAAAAAGTAAATTTTGATTATAAACTCTGCCATAAAGCATTCACAGAAGGGTTTTTTTTAACATTATGGGGAACCTTTTTCAAGAATCACCCAGCTCTTCAGTGACTGACCTTGAAATCTTAACATTCCTGTATGTAATCCATTTTGCATGTTATGTATACAAAACACAGAAACAGAGAAAGATGTAATTATTTGACTGCGTCAAAATATAACTACTCCTGGGGTGAACTTGACTTTAACCGTCGTATCACATTTGCCACATGCATTCTATAGTTATTCATCATTTTCACACATCAAGTGCACCTCAGTTCCTTTGTTTTAACACTCTGAAACGTAGTGCAGAGCAGCTGGCCAGATTGTTCATTCTGTTTATCCAGAGGTCAGGGGAAATGTGAACATTTGAAATCTTGTTAATATGCTTAAAAGGTGAGACAATCTCAGCCCTACTTTAGTGTGCAGTCTGCTTTTGCAATAAAAAAACCCACTTTTTATCTAGCTATGAGAGGAATTTTTGTTTTCTTTTAATTGTGACTGGGGAATCAGAATGGATAAAGTTTCATCTTGTTTAAAAGTTCATCTGATTCATGCTCAACATTCATGGTTGCCTTTCTGATGGCAAAATATTGTGCTTTGTATCTTTTTTTTACCCACATTAGGAAGACTTGATCAACCTCTGTAAATAATACATTGGCACTAATTTCTGTGCTCATGGCCAGAGGCAAGATTGCATGGTGTCTGCTAATGAAAATAATTGTGAGGAGACAGAGGACAAAATAAAGAGACAGTGAGAAATAATACCAAACTTTTAAAAAAACTTTAAATTACAAATCATTGTCTACTGTTCTCTCTTCATTTGTATAGAGAAATCCAGCTGACTCTAAATTAGAACTCAGTGAATAATTCATAACAAATAATTTATTAATCAAATTTCACTTTTACTATTTGTGAACTAAGATCAAATTTCTCAAGTATATTTGATATTCAAAACTAGTCATGTATTTCTTCATTTAACTTTTTTTTTCTTCTACACAACAATCATAATCAATATCGTACAAATACTAAGAGAGAAAAGATTTTGTAAATTGGGTTTGATGTTGGGGCCAGGCCAATGACTTCACTGGGTGAAGAATCATAGAATCATAGAATCATAGAATTGTTGAGGCTGGAAGGGACCTTTAAGATCATCAAGTCCAACCATTAACCTAACCTGACAAAAACCACTTTTAAACCATGTCCCCAAGTATCACGCCTACCTTTTTTTTAAACACCTCCAGGGATGGCGAATCCACCCCCTCCCTGGGCAGCCTATTCCAATGCTGGATAACACTTTCAGTGAAAAAATTTTTCCTAATATCCAACCTAAACCTCCCCTGGCTTAACTTGAACCCATTTCCTCTC
>VZSZ01006146.1:0-19034 GCA_013398815.1 Ibidorhyncha struthersii | reverse complement strand
TCTTCTCCAGGCTAAACAGACCCAGTTCCCTCAGCCGCTCCTTATATGACTTGTCCTCCAGACCCCTCACCAGTTTCTTTGCCCTTCTGTGGACATGCTCCAGCACCTCAATGTCTTTCTTGTAGCGAGGGGCCCAGAACTGAACACAATACTCAAGGTGGGGTCTCACCAGTGCCAAGTACAGGGGGATGATCACTTCCTGAGTCCTGCTCACCACACTATTCCTGACGCAGGCCAGGATGCTGTTGGCCATCTTGGCCATCTGGGCACACTGCTGGCTCATATTCAGCCAGCCGAATACCACCCCTTTAAGTTTTGCGGGTTATTTTACAAGTCCACAACCTGGTGACGTCTGTCACATGATACAAATTCAGTGTGGAATGTGAATTTTTATTACCTTGTTCAACTGTATCCTTGAGAGTGATACAGTGTCAACAAGACAAACATCTCTACTTAAAAACTTCTGATTAACTGTGGTCACAATGAAAGAATACTGAAAAGCACAGTCATGCCTGAATCAAAAAGGTTTTTGGTTTTTCACTGGCAGTGTAGACTCACGGAAAACCTGGGGGTATCTCTGGCTCATCTTATCAATGGTTTTGGAGCTAAACAATAAATATAACTTAGTATTTATTATACCTCTCTGGACTGTTTTTTCTTCATATTCTCTCCCCTTTTCAGATTTTCATTCTAACAAAATTACTTTCTCATGTTAATGAGTTCCTAACTAAATCACATCAAATTTCATTGGCATGGGGCAAGGCTGACAAAAGTTGGACCCTGTAGAGTGTTTTTACTTCTTTCCTATCTTGTTTTCTCCCCAAAGGTGGGAGAGACAATGCCTTGTAGTTTCACTTTCTGTTGACTTTTCTTCCTGGTTTTTCCTAGTGTCCCTCTTCATCTTCCATGCTTGATGGTGCAGCATAGGGAGTGCAGAAGAGCTGCTAAATAGTAAAGGGCCAGCGGTTTAAAAAGATCCTTCTTCTGTCTAATGCCTCCTCCCCAGGCCGCTCCCATTATTTGCAAATTGCTCTAGATTCTTGCAGCTGGAATTGCCACCCATTTTCTGTTTCCATGAGAAGTATAAAGAACCAGCAATAAGCAAGAGCAGCAGGCATTAGTAAGGACAAGGAGGCAGTGTTGTGAACACAAAAATTCTGTTTCCCCAAGGGCCGAAGAAAGCTCCCACCGCTATTGCCGTCTGATGTGAGCAGCCATTAAGGTGGCCTGGTTAGAAGGGTAAAATTAGCAAACAGAAGAAAATGTCTACTGAAAAATACTGACAGAGAAATTTCCTTCCAACACGGGACCTGTGATCCTGGCAACTAGACTTTGGAACCAGAAACATACTTGAAAAATACAGCTGGCCTCTCTGAAGTACAAGTGCCATACCTAGAAAGTACCTTGACATTCTGAGCTACTATAAATAAGCTCAAAAACAAGAAAGAGTAACGGCAGCTTATCATGTGGAACAGTGGAAACAGTCTGGAAAAATAATATGGGTCTGAAAGAATGGAAAACACCATCATCTCTGGCTGTTACAGATGAAAAATAAAAATTAACCGCACCTATTGGCAGTTTGAAGCCGTGGTGTTCTATGCCTTCTTATCTCTATGATATAAAAGGGACTTAATTTTAATCCAAAATGGAGCCTGTCTCTCTGAGAACTTCCCATGGTGCACATACTTTTCTTTTCCTAAGCAGGCTGAATCCCACATAAACTTCCTAGAGATCTTGGACTACCCCACAAGGATGTCTGGCTGGCTCTAGAGTCCTTGACACAACAATTTTTGAGGTGAGACTCTGTTATCTAACTGGTTCCCCTTTGGATCCACTTTTTGTAAGTTTGTCTTCCAGCCTCTGGGATGGTTGGGTCCCCCTTTGGGATCAGTTTTTCCTCTCTTTTGGTATGGTTTGGCACCTTCTGAAGTCTGTATAATTCACTTGATACTCACGTTATATATATCTATATAATTATCACAAGTATATCTGGTGTCATATTGTTAAGTTTGTTCACTACTGATAAGTTTGTAGTAACCTGTAATAGGATATACCTACTTTTGCAGTTGCTCTTATATTTATTGTTGCTATATGACTGGTTGCTTCTATTATTTACTGCTGCCATACTACTGATTGGTGTTGTATTATAGATTGTTGATAGTAATTTATAATAGCCTTATGTATATATGTATAAACTTTATTAATCGTAGGTATACTTGTTCGTGGTGATTTTTGTGGTAGTTTACTTGCTAGTGGTAATTTTTGTGGTATTCGTGGTAATCTGTAATAAAGTAGAGAAATGTACAGAGTAAAGCCCCTGTGTCCTTGTGTATTATGGAATCCTACAAGCCTACAGTCCCGAAGGCTGGATAACCCTTTGGGTCATGACACCATCATTCCACCATCTATCCAAGTCATTGTCAGTAACTTGGAGATCCAACAACTCAAGAGTCCTCCTCTCTTTCGATCTACCTTCTGCTTCCCCATCAAGACCTCTATCTCCTTCCTTTAGTTAATTCATCTGCAATTCATCCTTTTTCTTCTTCCGGGCTTACCAATCAGTTTTCTGGCCCATGAACAATTTTCTTCCTCAATCCGTCTTCTGTGTCTCTGGCGTCCACAGTACCTCTAATCTTACTTTAGTCTATCACCTATTCAGACTCGAGCTCATCCTATAATTTAACCAGCTCCACAGTCAAACATCTCCTCCGTTAATTAAATGCTCAAACTATAATTCCTAATGTTTGTTATTACCATTACTACCAATAATAAAGACAAAAATGTTCGGCAAAAATCTTCGAAGTCTTACATAAACTCACTTCATTAGAGCTAGAAAAAATTCTCTGCAGTACAACACAGTATTTTAAATTCATTTGGCACCTATCACAAGAATGGATTACATGCCCTTGGACTGAATTAATATGGGAGGCTTTCAATATATTCTCACATGCTTTGGCATTTGGGCATTACATCAACTGGCCTCAGGTATATGTAGACAGAGACTTGTGCATCAGCAGCCACAGGAATCATTTGCTGAGCCGTAGGCCAATAAACCAAGAATTATCTGATGCCATGGACAGTGACAAGAAGTCACTTTCTGTTATCAATTTTTGGCTAAGGAATTATCATCTGTTTAGCAGCCCTGTTTATCCTTTTATAATCCTCTCTCAAGGACTGAAAAGAAGCCTGAATAACAGCAATAGAAGATAGTCCTTTTAAGGATATCTTCCTCAAAAGAAATGTGTGTTGTGGAATTAATAATTTGAGCATTTGTGTGTGGTTTGGCAAAAACAGCTTTGTACAAATGGCAGAGAAAACTTACAGAGGTCACCATAAAAAACTAGAATTTTTTTTCCTGCAACTAAGTTCCCACTAGAGCGGTACGTCCCTTATTCTGTCAGTTCTATATATTGGGTTTATGATGAACTGAGGTGGCAATTCTCAAGAAATCAAACCAATGGGAGACTGGCTGATGAAATATCCTTGGGCCTTCTCTTTGCTTCCACCCTTAAAAGACTTATAAAATTGAATTTATGGTATAATTTTTTGTATGACCAATTTCTGCAAACCCCACAGAGGGATTATTGAGAAAGAGAGGGCTCTACACAACTATGAATAGGATGAAAGTCAATCTAATATGCAGCCTCTCTGCTACACTAGTTTTTTGGGGTGTTTGAGAATTGACGTGAAAATGAATTTGGCAAGTACTGTATAACATTAGCAAGTGTTATGGTTTGAGAGACCCATAACAATTTATTGTCATTTAGACAATCATTCTATCACCCGATGGCCCCTCCCCACCTGGGAAAGGGAATCGGGAAAAACAAGGAAACACGGGAGTTGAAGTATAAACAGATTTAGTAAAGTAAGATTAGATAATTAACATTAATAGCACTAAAGAACCAATATTAATCCCAATACCAATACAGAATATGCAAAGATTACATTCAGCTAATTGTATCAGTAGGAAGTTGTGCACTCCCAGCAGTGGACAGCAAATGTCGGACACTGCAAGCGCTACAGCTTCAGGAGGAAGGGAAGGCCTCAGAAGTCCAGCACTGGGGTACGAAGTTCTCAGGATGGCAGCCATCAAGGGAGAGAGCAAACTTCACAGCAAACTTTTTAATTTATAGTGAATGTGACATTGGTGGTATGAAATAATCCTGTTGGCCAGATTAGGTCAAGTGCCCGGGCCTCACTCCTCCTCATCCCTGCACCTGACAAACTCGAAAACACTGAGACCTTGAAACCCACACACTGTAGCTGGCTAGAAAGTAAATATTTTCACAAACTCAAACACTGAAGTCTTCTAAAAGTGCAATCTTCCCAAGTATTAGAAGATAAATTAGTCCTGTGTCACTCAAACCAGGACAGCAAGTTACAAAGGAGAATGAAGCAATGTTAAGATCAAGTGAAGTAACAATATATACACACTTTCTATTTTTGTAGTTTATTACTATATTCTTAGAACTATAAATGGAATGATATAAAGTAAGGCTGAGAAGGATTAAAAAGATAAATAAATAGAGATGAACATATATACTTGACTAAGTAAGACTTAAATGAGTATTTTACTGCTTCTCTTATCCACACTTAATAACCTTTTTGGGTTGGGAAGGTAACCTGAATACTAATCACGTTTCCTCTGAAGACATTTTTGTCATAGTCCTTTTGCCAACACTCTTGAGTTTATTCCAGCTGTATACTTCAGAGCTGGCTGACAGTACCCATCTTCAGCTTTGTCTTACTCTGAAACAACAGCACTCAATATTTTAAAGTCTGATAAATGACTGGCAAGCACCACTAATCTGCTGGATATTCAGGATACCACAAATGATCTTCAAATGTAATAAGATCTGGGAGCTGTCAATCCAGAGGAAAATTGTTCCTGTGTTAAAGAAAATGCCAAAGGTAAGAAACACCTTAGCTGGAAGAAATTTATGTATCTTATGATAAATTCAGATACAGAAAACAGTATTCCAGTTTACTACTCGGTCTCAAGTATTCAAACCAGCCACTGAAGGAATTGTTAGTTTTACTGAGCAGATTCCACACTGTGTTATTGCTTTATCAATAAGTATATATTCATGTGTAAAACAGAGGATATTTTTTTTGGTAAAAAGAGGAAAAGGAGTAAAAGAATCTAACTGGAGTCTAGTGCAGGTAAATGAGTTTAGCTGGCGGCCAACAACTAGTGGTGTACCCCAAGGCTCAATATTGGGTCAAGTCTTCATTAATGAGTCCAAATCTTCATTAATGAGCTGGATGATGGGGCAGAGTGTACCCTCATCATCTCAGCTGATGATGCCAAACTGGGAGGAGTGGCCGGTACACCAGAAGGTCGTGCTACCATCCAGAGGGACCTTGACAGGCTGGAGAAATGGGATGACAGGAAACTCATGAAGTTCAACAAGGGGAAGTGCAAAGCCAACCCCAGGCACTGGTACCTGCTGGCGGTAACCCAGATGGAAAACAGCTTGCCAGAAAAGGGTCTGGGGATCCTAGTGGACAACAAGCTGACCACGACCCAGCAGTGTGCCCTTGCTGCTAAGAAGGCTAGCAGTGTCCTGGGCTGCATACTCAGCACTCTTGAGGTCACACCTGGAGCACTGTGTCCAGTTCTGGGCTCCCCAGTACAAGAGACACAGGTGTACTAGAGAGGGTCCAACAAAAGGCCACCAAGATTATGAAGGGACTGGAACACCTCTCCTATGAGGAAAGGCTGAGAAAGCTGGGACTGTTTAGCCTGGAGAAGAGAGAGCTTAGTAGGATCTCGTCAATGTCTATAAATACCTGAAAAGAAGATGCAAAGCGAACAGAGCAAGGCTCTTCTTTTCAGCAGTTCCCAGAGACAGGACCAGAGGCAATGGTCACAAACTGAAACACAGGAGGCTCTATCTAAACATCAGGAAACACTGGGATGAAAAAGCAAACATCAGAAATCACTGTGAGAGTGATTCTGCCCATCCAGCTTGTACTTCAATAACTTGCCTATGAGAATCCTATGGGACACAGTGTTGAATGCCTTCCTGAAGTCAAGATAGACAATATCTGCTGCTATCCCCTTGTCATTCCATCATACAAGGTTATCAGGTTGGTCAAGCATGACTGCCATACAAAGGTGTTGCAGAGGTTTAAACAGAAAAAACAGAGCCTCTTTTTATATCTTCAAGAATATTTGGGGGAAAAACAAGAAGGTATGTTTCCTGAAGCTATTTTACCAGGAAACTAAGCCCTAAGTGATTTTTGCATCAATCTACAGTTTAAACAGAACCAGAAAATCAAGAGCTCCAGAAAAAAAGTTTGGCGGTTTTTTAATTATGTTTAGAACAATTGACAAACAAAATTATACACACTAGACTACAGTTTCCTGGTTTGTGCTTCATGTAGATGCTAACACTTCTTAAAAAAGCATGCTTACACAAGTATTTATAAAAAAAAAAGATAAATTGTAGGATGTTCATCATTTTGAATGCTATTTAGCTATAGAAGCCCCAAGACAGAAATAAAGGTCAATTATGGAACTTTATTTGGGAAACATACAAGTTTAAAATTCAGTTTAGGTAGTCAAGTATTTAATTGCCACCACGAATATTACAGCATGAAAATTTGCGCTTTTTTTCCCGGAAGCTGGAAATTTATGTTAGCCGAAAGTAAAACCATTAGATCTCTAGTTGTGCTATATGTGTACATTGAAAGCTTAATTCTCTGAGCCTACTAATTTTTTCTGTTCAGCAAAACAATTTTCATAACACAAAATCAATTTGGGAGACAGTATTAATTCTTAGCATGTCATAACACTGAATAAGACATGTGAGGCTGCTCCATTTTTTTATCCAACTCTTTCTTACAGGCACTCTCCACTATGTCTAGCTTTGCTCGTGTAGTAGAAAACCTGATGAACAATCTCTGAAATCAGAAAATGTGAAAGGTCAAAGGCAAATTATATCACTGTCATTTTATATTTTTACCCTTTCAATAGGTATCTCCATGTATTTCCTCTTTTCTTCATCAGAAAGATACCTGCAGGTGTGATTTCGTCTTGGTTACTGGCTGTAATTCTAGTATCACATACAAATATAGCAGGACATAATTCTATTATGAAAACAGAATCAAACACATTGTGTGCCCAAGTGTAATAGTCTATATTGTAACACAAAAATGCCTCTTGTATTTTACTACCGTGAATCCTTAACAGGAAGTAGCATGATTAGTAGCAGTTTACCTCAAGGTAAACCTCTTACAAAAAGTTATTCCCTCATGTGTGATACACTGCACTCGCTGCAATCCTCCTCTTCATCCCAATTTGCTCTTTTTCAGTGCATCAAACTTGTTGTCATCAAAAGCGTATTATTTTCTTGCCACACTTACTGAGTTAGTTCCTCTTTTACAGTCAATTCCTGGTTTCTCTTAGCAGGAAAGTTCTAACTTTTTGTCCTCACTTTTAAGGCCTGTCACAGCACTGCTTCTTCCCACCTACAGTTCAGTTCTTGTGTCCTCCTACACACCTGATGAGATGACAATACTTATTACATTTTTCCTGGTTTATTGCGTCCCTTCCTTTTTCTTCCTTCCCACCTTGCAAGAACATAAACTGAAGCAGAAAAGGGTCTGACTAGCCCAATATCTGATTTCTAGCACTGACAATAAATTTCTTCCTCAGGAAGACTGAAAACAGTGTACATGTATATAAGTCTCTTCTCAAGTACTCTACCCATTTTGAGCTACTCTCACTCCGGGATTTCCCAATACAGAGACAGTTTCTGTATTTCATATCCCATACATATTTCTCTTCCAAATAGTTGTCCAGTCTCCCTGAAGAGTCATATAAATGTCTAGTAAGCACAAGCATTTTTTGTCTGTGGCATACAGGTGCTATCTCCTTCACAAGAAACTGCCTCTGTTTTTTGTTTTGGTTTGGGTTTTTTTGCACTTGGTTCTTATTGCCTATGTTGGGTGAATGCACTCATACTAGAAGAAAAAGAGAAAAAGTAATTTTTGGCCACTCTTTCTGTACTATTCATAATGTTGTAGATGTTTATGGTATCTCCTTTAAGTCATCCTTTTCCCAGGCTGAAGTATCAGTTCCTCTTAAAAAGCTATTCGTTACTTTTGATCATCCTTTCTGTCCTTGTCAGAAGCTTTTTCATTTCTGCTGTAGCTATTTTAAGGTGAGATAACAAGAACTGTCTACAGGTATTCACTGTTCACAACCCTTTCTTTACATCAACAATAAGACAGATAATTTGGTGCAGGGCCAGAATCTTGAAGCCAAAGCTTCTTGGATGTGGCAAAATACACCATTAATGTGCCCCTAGACACCTCCCTTTTTTCAGCTTCTTCTAAGTTCCTACATCTCAGATCTAGCCTGAGACAAAGTAAAAGCAAGCTGCACTAACCTTAAAGGGCTGTCAGTGCTTTTTCTACATATTCTTCCCTGTTATCTGTGCTCTTAGAAACTAGAGAATCTTCCATCTCAATTTTCATTAACTCCTCAGAGTCTGCTGAAATCATACTTCTTCCTACATCTTCTGGTTTAGAAATGTGCCTTCAGCATTCCTTCCAACACTGTGCACTCTGGCAGGATTCAATAACCATCAATAATATAGATGTGTAGAGTATTTGGTGTATACTGCACGCAACACACCTTTGGGGATATTAACTGTACATTCAGCTGTTAGAACCATTTCACTGATTGTGTTCCACACGGAGCATTGCAACTCTGAGGAAACCTGCAGAAGAGTTCATTAATGTAACACATGAAAATGTCTTATTTATTTGGAATACTGATATCTATTGCTGTCATGATTAAAGCTTAATTTACACTTTTTAAAGCAATTAGAAGACTTATATTTTAAAACCTTTTTTTTTGGAGTGGCCCCATTTAAGTTGATTGTCCTGCTCTGATACGTTAGCTTTCATAAGAATGAAATTTTTCTGTTGGGTTGCAAATGATTATGTAGACAAAGAAATCTGTGATAAAATTGTCTGAGAAAGCATAGGTCTTTCAGATCCTCAATTAAGACCTGAAACTGTTTTCCACTTTCTCTGAAATTAAAGAGAACTCCCATGAAATGAACAAACTTGTCAGTTGGTCAAAAAATGAACAAGAGTGAGACAGCATGAAGGTAAAAAACATAAAAGAGAAAAAGAGATGAAGAAACAAGGGGTTTCTTAGTTTTGGTGGGCTGAACTCATAGTCACCTTCCTTTTAGTTTAGAATTGTCATAATTTGTTTGTAACTTGTAATTTGCCCAACAATTAAAAAAAAAAAAAAAAAAGATATGGAAAACACTAATATAGAAATGAGTTATGTTAGCATTTGTATACATGAATTTTGATTAAAGGTCAGGAATAATCTTTCACATAAAGCGTGTTTTCTTTTCCTGAAATGAAAAAAAAGTAAATTCAGAATTCACCCAATTATATCCCACAAAACCTACTGATATGTTTCTGCAAAAAGTATCTTTCTCTTTCCAATCAGGCAGGCTAAAATTAAAATGTTGGCAAAAATAAAATATTTAAAATGTTTCTTCAGGGAAGTGTAGAGACTTTTGTCTTCTGTGTAACAATTTATTGTAGTACTACCAGTTATTTTCCACTAGCTAGATGTTTATGAAGTAATATAAATATCATTTGAGCCCAAGTAACCATATTTTCTCTTGTGTTCTTGCATATTTAGGAAAATCTGTAGTTTACAGGGGGATATCAAGGCAGTTTTTAATGGCTTAGTTCTGAAAGCCAGTACTAAACGGAATCTTAGAGAATGTGTACTATTAACACAGTATATTCATATGTTTCACTGATAAAGACAGAGGCTGCAGGCAATTCATATACTGCATTGATAACAGCAGAGGCTACCATACTGTCATAAGCAGTGACAAATTTTTACTGTTAGAGTACTTAGAGTAAAAATTTATCTAGAACCTCGATAACCCTGGTAACATGTCTGATGCTATGCAAGTAGCAAGAGGAAGATTCAAAAGAATCTTCTCGAGGTCCATCATAATATTCAAAATTCCACATACACTTTGCCCATTTTTCCTAAATAAATACATCATTTAAAATACTCTGATTTATTATATTTGGCTATACTTAAAGTGTCATGGGCAAGATTTATGTGGATGAATCTGAGATGGAGAAATTAACACATTTTACAGGTCAATGCACTTTGGTCTATTCCAGCAACCAGCTGCACCCCAATGCAAAAATTGAAAATGGAGGGAAATATAATGGGCTCCATTCATAATAAATTTATTCTGTTTAACTAGTTGGTCTGAGGCTGACAACGGTTGCCTCTGTATGGAAACATAATATTTCTGCATCCTTTAATCCTCCACACACAAAGAGCTCTGTAAGGCTTTATACACACACATTGTAAAGACACAAAAATCTCTGTTCTACAGACCCTCTCAACATAAAACTGCTTTTTCATAATATTTGTACTTTCATTTTACTGCTGTTTTCTTCTCTTCCTTTCCCAAATTGGTTCCCATGTGCCCACCTAATTTATAGGACGAGATAGCTGTAAGACACTAACCCTTTCAAATTCAAAAAACAGGTGTTTGAAAGTAAAGAACTTACTCATGGGTGTTGAAATAGCAGTGCATGGTGGGAAAAGGGATGCAAATAATAGCAGCTGTGTCCCACAAGCAGAACAGCTGTTAAATGTTTGTGCCTTAACACCTGTTGGAGGCTGGCAAACTCATGTCTACTCTGCTTGCTTTATTATGTACTAGTCAGAAGGAAAAACAACTGATGGTGGAATAAAAGGAAAAAGAACATGGTTCCTCAGCAAAGGAAAGTTCCTACATTAAACTTACAATTTCTTTACGTTCTTAGTTTTCCATTAAGATGTACTTTATTTCAGTTTAATTAACTAGTAATCAGCACTATATAGCACTATATCAACTAACATATGTTTTGATTTTCACTTTGAATTAGATAAAAGCAGCAGGTCTTTTATCCTCTTTATCCTCCATAAAGAGATTTGTAATACAAAAGGCAATGGTTACCAATGAGTTTCAATTTTTTGAATACTTGGAATTAATATGTATTTATGATGTTCAGTCTCTCAGCTCATAATATATATGTGCAGGTCCCCTGCTGATAGTTAACAGCTCTGACAGAATGTTATGGTGAATTTGGGAATTTCATTAGTTCTCCCAGAGAATGAGGTTAGATGGAAGGGGATGGTGTGGTAGCAACTGTGCAGGTGGGTTTTTTAAAAGGAATACATAACAATTCAATCTTGAAACAAAGGAAGTTGCTTACTAAAAATGCAATATTTTTCAGCTTTTTACAAATTATTTCAGCTCCATCCATCATATTTTTTTTAAAGTATTGGTAAATGATTTAGACACCAAGTGCTTTTTGGTAACACCTCCACTGAAATCTGACAGGTATTTAGCAAGAATATAGCTTTATTCTTGGTCTAGTACCTCCAGAAATGAAAATTATTATTAATGAATTAAAGAATGTAAGAAAGACCTCTTCCTGTATTCTGGAATAGTGCTGATAGTGGTAAAGAAGGAAAAAAAGTAATAGAAGGAACTTTTCAGAACAATCCCAACACTCTCCATGAAGCACATCCTTCAACAATTTCTCCTAAGCACCATTTGTGTCTCAGGATTTAACATTTACTCCTGCCATTTCTAGGTATTTTAGGCATCAAACCAGCAAATACAATATTTAGTCATCACGTATTTCAGTAAACCCTTAATAAACTACAGCTGGGATATTTATTAGAGTGTCACAATTGCCAAAGGATAGCAGATCAAATGATAAAATAATGAAATGTTTAACCATAAGAAAGGTCCTGGATTTTATTTTTATGTCTGTGCTTACATGTCTTAGACACGGTTTTGTTTTTAGTAAAGATTGATGGTGAAAAATAGAGATTAGCCTTTTTCTTGTTTATGAAGTGGGTCATAAACAAGCTGTTAATGTATTTTGTAACACATAAAGTTAACATATGTTGTAAGGACTATGCACAAATATTAATGACACTGAGCAGGATTATTATTATGTTGTTAATCACAAAACTGTTACTACTGTAACAGTAACTATCCCTCTTTTTCTTCATACTCAGGAGAAAGCAGTCAGACTTTCCTTCCTAACAAATAACACAGTCTACTACGATGAAGTAAAATTTAAGATTTTAAATACCTTTTTTCATGTTTTCTTCATGATCATATCCTTTACTATGAGGGGTTTCTGCTCACAGATCAAAGATAACTGTTGCTGAATTAAGGTATAATCAAATAAAGCAAATCCTCCCACTTTGCCTTGTCCATGCATGTAGACAGAAACACAACTACAACTAAGCTTTCCCAACTTAACAGATGAAGATTACCTTCCTGTTTGTCACAGTCGGTTCTATGTGCATTTCAAATGTTCCCTCAGGGTATTAATGTATATAGCTAGTTTATACCGATCAGCTAAAACGGATGCCCTAATCAGACGCACAAGGACACTGGAACTGAAGTAAGAAAGCAAGTGGCCTCTTGGGAATACAGTCTCAGTATAACTCTCCATTATTGTTATCAGTCCTAATCTGAAAGTCACATTCAGAATATTATTTATTACACGTTCCTATGGATTTTAACAGAGTATGTAAAAGGTGAACTAAAAGGCTTCTAACCGACCAAATCCTTGGTTCAAAGTATTTTTGAACTTTAACAGCTGAAAATAATTTCTGAAACAGAAACTTCCAAAATTTGGGAGTTTGAAGAAAAATGATATATCACTAACAAGAGCACTCTATAACCTCTGTTTGCATTTCAAAGGAGTTCCATTGCTATTTTGGGGCAATCTTTCCTTCTCTTTCTCTCTGTTTCTCACACACACGCAGAACTGTGCAGAAAGGCAAGGAAAGAGCCAGAAAAGATGGTGTCTTTTGGACAGCGTAATTACCTGATAGATGTCAACCATTATAACAGTTGTTTCAAATTCATTTTCATGCTCAAGTAGATGGACTAATACAATATCCCACAGATAAACCGTTCCATTCTGCTGTGCTTTCTATAATAGTGTTGAAAATAAACTGCGGCCAGATCATAAAGACTCAGGTGTTTACAGTGGGAATTGAAATACCTGCAAATCAATGATCCTCCTGGCTAAGTATAAAGGCCTTGTAAACACCATGAGCAGCTGCATTTTTTTACTTATCTTTCCCAAATACCTACAGTAACACCTCTTCACATACTTAGAAGTGCCTCTGTCTAGGCAAGATAGTTCCCTCCTGTTGAGGCTCTTCTATTGGGCAGATTTGTCTGCTTCACACTTCAAGGAAGCAGAATTGGCACCCATCTTCAAGGGTGGATTACTTAGAATGGATGCAGATAGTGGCAGTCATTAACATATACTCAGTATTTCTTATTTGCAATGTCGAGACAGCTCCCTGCTCTGAATGATAAATTGTTTTAGAAAAGCATGCTAAAGCTCCTAACCACGCATTCACTAAGAAAGGCACTTAACTTGGGTATTTCATTCTGGGTTGTGGATTCCACTACGAACAGGAAGCATTTAAAAAGTTAAGCATGGAAGTCATTTACACCATAGTGTCTAAGACATTTTTTAACTTTGTTCTTATTGCCATGTCTTTTGCTAACTAAACTAATTTTACCAGTTAAAGAGATTTGGATTACGGAAATGTTTTCTGACAAGCAATTTCATCAGTTCTTTATTTTACACTTGCATTTACTACTTTCAGGACAAAACTGTACTTCAGTGGGGCTGCTGTACTACATATCGTTCCACTATGAAATGTAGTTCCTACTGTTTACATGCTCTTAAAATTAACCCTTAGTATTTTTGCCAGGTTGGCTGCTCTTCCTATCTCAGGGATACCTTGTTTTCCTCTCAAGAGAAACTGAAAATACAATGTATTTTCTATTTAAAAGCCACCAGATTTTTGGTTATGCTAAAATTTGAGAGGAAAGTGAAAAAAAAAAAAAAAAATCAACACTGGCCTCTAAGGGCAGGCTGACCCTTAGAGGTAAAAGCAGTACATAATGCCTCTTTGTTGTTGCCATCATAGTATCATCTACTTCAAATTATCATAGGACAAGTAAGGTTGTTTGGGCTTCTCCAATGATTCATTTTTAACGAAAGACATTTGTAACTTTGAATAACAGCTTTTAATTGAACATTTAAAAAAAAAGTCACCCAACTCTTAAAAAAAAGAACATGCTTTGTAGTATGCTTAGGTAGTATGTTAAAATAGTACACAGCACAACTGGTATTTCTAGAGATTTTAATTTTCATTAAATAAGAAATCTCTGATTCCCATTCCCCTCCTTGAAATTAACTGAGAGTGAGTAATTTTAGATTCTATCATCTATTGTCTCAAACAACAGATGGTTCAATATTTCTACATATCTCAAGTTTCCCACTTTGTTTCCAGTGGAGACAATTTACTGAAGAAAAGTAGAGAGCAATCTAAATTAGAAGTTTTGAAGTACTCTGCTTAATTACATACAGATGGATTAAATGTAACCTTAATATAGCAGATGATGTGGTTCTCAGGTACAGTATGGCCCAGCTGTTTCATATATTTATGGCTTTTTTTATTCCCATAAATTCATAATAATTTATAGTGTGGAAGTCTAAAGGATGAAAAGCAAGTCTTTAGACACATTGTATATTTAGGAACAGCTAGCTTTAAAGAACCAATTTTAAGATCAGATTTTTTGTCATTTTGACAAAACATAGCTCATATTCATTAGAACATAATTCTAAAACTATCTATTTTAAACCCTTGTCAAAAGACATTGATGCAATGTTTCTTTCTATATATTATGCTTTCCTTACTTACAGCTGAAACTGACCCAAAAAACGAACTTATTTTTATTTTTTCTCTGATCTGAAGGTGCTTAAATGGTAGTTTAACTTGTTCTTTGTAGCATTTAAGTTCAGATTAAATACTATTGTAGAATATGTGTGACAAAAACAGAGGGAGCTGAATTAACCAGGAATGAGGCTTAGTTTTAAATTGCCTCTTTTTCATTTATAAATCATTTTGATTTCTGCCTAGGTTTCATAATTAGTAAATATATATGTATCATGTAATTAAATGGATAGAAAAATTGTAAATAAATTATTTCTGCTGTATTCAGATAGTTTGTGATGCTGTAGTCTCAGCTTCTGATGAATAAAGTAAACTTTTTAGGAAGAAAAACTACACAATAAATAGCTGATGCTAAATATGAAATCTAAAAAGAATGCAAATTTTTACCGAAAGTTATAAATCTTTAGGAATAAGTAACTAGTTTTTCAAATATCCAGTAACTCTCCAAGGGCTTTTGAAGAAGAAATAAGATAAATTGATAAGTTAGAGTGAATTAAATTTATTGTTTTTCTTCTGAATTTTGTTTTCATTCCAGAAAAAAAAGAAAGTGTGATTTAGTAAAAGTAAATAGACTTAGGCATTCTGTACTAAATAGAAGATTCATTCACGACATTGAGTTGACTATTCTCTGGACACAAATAGATTTCATAATGTATTTTATTTTAAAATACAGTTCAGAGGAAATAATAAAAAATGCAAGGGAATAAATACAAAAAAGTACTCTGAAGAAATAACATGAACAGAGATAATCAACAAGTCCATACTACCAAAATATTTTGCACTCAAACTCTTTAAACAAGCACGGCGTGATATATCATGACACTAGTTTAATCACTGAGTAAATAAATGTTCATTTACAGTAAGTAGGATCCCACTATGCTCAGCAAGACTACTATCTGGTTTTAATTCATTTTATGCCTACTCTTTAAATATTTTACTCTCTCTTAACTCTTGAGTCTGCCTTGACACTAAACAGCCTTCGTTAGAAATATGTTTGTCGTTTTAAATGAAGGAAAGACATCAGATATCTGGTTAACATCTTCCTGAATATTCTGCAAAGCACTCCCTAGTGTTTATTGATTAACTTGTATTTAAATGTCTCTTATTTAGTTGTTTCTTCTTCCTTGGGATTCTTATGGATTTAGATTTGTATATGTATTATCTGATACCAAGTAAGACAAATACGGCTGGTAACAAACTGGATGTGTATAACCCTAAGTACAGTGACATAAGAACGATTCACGAAAAAGATGGGGAAGGTCATCACCAAAAGAGAAAAAAGAAATTGGTTAGAAAAATAACAAATAAAAGTTTACGTTGATCAATAATCCTGGAAAGGGAAGCAAAAGGTCTCAAAATTCATATTAACTTCCATCACAGCTCTAGTAGATTTCCATGGAAAATATGGAAATTGCTTCACCACCTCCTGAAGAGAAAATGGAAAGACAAGCACTTTTGATCTTAAACTGAACGCGGTACTTATACACAAAAAGATGAAAGTTTGGTCTGGGAAACTTAAAGACACTGTCAGAAAACCAAACAACAAGGCTGGGAATTAATGGTTGCAAATCTATCCAGAGTAAATAGCCAGGGCATCTATGAAAGATGAAACATGAAATTAAGTGCAGGAGAACGAAGCAGAAAATAATTATCTGTGCATTGCCTGGAAAGAGAATTTAACTGTAATGAGTGGAGCAGCCATACTATTCCCTGCTGCCTTCCATCCTGCCATCCTAGGAAACTCCTTTACAATGTTATCTGAACCAAAATCCCCATGCCAACAGGGGTAGATCTTGAGGAGATAGTTTCAGTCTCCCTATTTATGAGCTACCTTCACAAAACATATCATCACTAAACAAAACAAATTACAAAACCTTCTGTATTTCATCAGTTTTCAGAAAGCCTTTGATAGCAGCAGATACTGGTAATCCTAATTCCTTTATGAAAGAAAAACTGTATTCTCTAGAACCTTCAAGAAGATATCAAACGTACTGTGAATTCATCTGTTCTGTTTAGTGGGCATTACTGCAGTTAGACAAAGATGTGTCTTCCCATCATTGTCCTTATTGTCACTTTTCATTTTCCTATGAGACTTCTGGCCTAGAAATATGAATTGTAAGGATAAGAGGTTGGTTGGAATGCCTGAAGTTATCGATTTTGCTGATGGTACCTGCACCTTGCAGTTAATAAATGAAATGCAATAAAAGACCTACAGCTTAGTCAGAATTGCTCATGAATTCTGATTTTATGACCAGTAAGTCAAAAGTAAAAGTTTAGCTACATAAAATGACATCAGATAACCCCATCTCTAAAAGGCAAAGCACTGCAGAACTATTGCACTTACTTGCCTGGGCAACATAAATCTGGTGGCTACATCTGTAAGTGCATAAGGCAAGTTCCATTTTTAGAACCTCACAGTAACTGACAACCATCAGTATTAACCAATGTTCTCAGCATGCATCTATCTGAATAAATCCAAATCATAGAAAGCTAACAAATCCATCCAACAGGTAAATTGTTTTCAATACAGATGCTGGCAGCATACATTCAGAGTAAAATGGCCAGATAGAATGTGTTATTGGGAAAATTACTTACAATTGCATGAATGGCAGACAGACTTAGATATTTAGCAAAATAATTTCTGTTTAGGAAAACAAAAGTCAGTTGTCTCACAGGGAACTTTTGAGACACTTAAACTTTCTGAACTAACTTTATAGATTAGCAATTTGAGGAAATTAAAGGGACAAGCCCAAGGTAACTTTGATTAGTAAAGACAGGAGTTTGCCTCCTACCGTTAGTGACATATCTTATGAAAATTGCTATGGTGGTACCATATAACGCTCTCATTCCTCTGAACTACTGAATTAGAACTGGCAAAATATTTACATTTCATTCTTACACATACTAAATAATCACACCTATTGGAGGACTGATATTTTTCTATGTAGAAAATTTAAATTATCTACAATATGTGTGGTTGTGTTCTCAGCTCTGTAACGCGTGCATCGATTGCTTCTTCCATTTCTTAGTACAAGGCAGAATGTACTATTTACATGCAACCAGGCAACCAATACCTTTAACTGTAGTTCTAGTGCAGGGATGACAAGCCATTCTGGTATAAAAAAATGTATATATGAACATACACCATCACTTGTTTAGGGCTTTTATTCTGAGTAAAGTTGTGCTATACTTCTCCCATCCTTATCCTCTGTGAAACGGATAAAATTCTAATGTAACTGTCCATGACCCAGGCAATGAATGTGCAGCTTTAGTTCAACTAAACACAACAAAGTAATATGGATCAGCAAAAAGTAATTTCAGTAAACTGCTTGACCTAACACTGAAAGCCGTAATAGAAATCCCAAGGCTAGAACAAAGACAGATAAATATGAGTTGGAATTAGAACACAATCATTTATTTGAACAGTGTAACTAACTGCTGGTAAATGGTACATTTTACGTCTTCTGTTGGTAAACTGTCATTTTTTCCATCTTTGTTGTTAAATGAAGATTTTTTTTTGTTTTCATATAAGATGGGTTGTAAGCAATCTTGTTGGAAAAGTATGTTATTCAAGGCCCATGATATACAGCAATCAAGGTAAATTTCCATGAGTCTCGCCTGAAATTTAAGTTTAAATCATATATATAAATTTATATTTTCCTATTTAGCCACTATGTTTGTCCTGTAGCCAAACTCTGTTTGTGTTTTCATATTTTTATTGTTTCTTCCCCAGGATATATGTTATTTTCAATCAGCCAAGTCACTTTGTGCTGCTTGGTTTATGCCTTTCAATGTGATGGTTAGATTTCCTGTTGAATGTACTCTCTTTTCTGCTGTGGAATGGCTGGCATCCATGTTGTTTACAAAACATGGTCAGAGAAAATAAGAGAGCTTTACCATGTTAGTAAAAATAAGCCACGCTTCGTATGAAGACTATTACTTACAGAAGTACAGAAGGTTGGGTTGTTGTTCAATACATGTGTAAAGAAAGCAACTATGGTTCTCTCCTCCCACAACATGTGCACAACCTGAGGATCTAGCCTGATATTTTTTTGCTTTCTTCTCCATGTACCAATGAAATTTTACTTTGCTTACAGGGAAAGCTATCAAATTCTATTTCAAAAAAGCTAGGTCACAGAAAAACCCGGGAAACTGCAGGCCGGTCAGCCTCACCTCCATCCCT